>JAOXYM010000024.1:18177547-18194527 GCA_028567055.1 Leptatherina wallacei
ATATTTTGGTCCTAAACCATTCAGAGCTTTATAGACCAGCAACAGAACTTTAAAGTCTATCCTCTAACGGACAGGCAACCAGTGTAAAGACCTCAGAACTGGACTGATGTGGTCTACTTTCTTGCTTCTTAGTGAGGACTGGAGCAGCAGAGTTCTGAATCAGCTGCAGTTGTCTAATCGATTTTTTTTAATTTTTCTGTCCATGTTTTAAAACATTCAAAACTGTTTTATTCATTATCTACTCTTTAAAGTGAACAAGAAAGTTATGGCCAGCTTTTTTCTTTTTCTTTTTGTTTTTGCCAAAAGTCAGTCAGTCTACTCAAAAGGCATTGTTAAAACTGAGGAAAAGGCCCTTTTTTAAGGGGGAAATGAAACCTTTTGCCCAACTGCTATGAAAATGAAGGAGTAAAGGAGATAGGAGGTCATTATACCACACAGACAATTCTCCAAACTAAGCCAATACAGCTCCAGAGGAGCAGTGGGTTGGCTTCATTGTAGTGTGACAATTTTATCGCTCTGAAAGCCGCTCTGTACAAGAGGGACACACACACACACATAGAGAATGTATGGTCACACATGCATTCATATCTGTGCCTCCACACTCACCATATGGGCTCTTGTATTGGCATATGAGCAGAGCAAAGCTGATATGCAGACTCTGCTCACAAATTCAAACACACACATGAATGCTGCCCTACAATGGCACTCCCACATACATATACACACACTCTCTTTTCCAGCCAGATGTGAAGAGGATTAGCAAAATTGGCAGCCAGCACAGAGCTCCTTATCCACTGGAGCTAATTCACTTTACTACACTACCGCTCACTTGCTTTCTCACCGACAATCTGTGTCTCCATCTTCACCTTTTGATCTGTCTGTCTCCGTGTCTGTCTCTTTGTCCTTTTCTTTTATCATCGCTTTCATATCTGTCTCCATCCGTTGCTTTCGTCTTCCTCTCACCCTTTTTCTCTCCACCTCTCCTTTGTTGCTTTCAGTTCCAGCAAGAGTACTGGAATTGAAAGCAGGTGGAGATGTCTTGGAAAGCCGTCCATTCCTCTGGCAGTAAAGGCTCCATGCTGATAAAGGTGTAGCATGGATGGGTGATGTTACTCATGAGGCTGTTTTAGCATCATAGAAAATTGATTAAACAAAAGTGGTTTCACTCAAGTATTTGAAGTTATTTTGAGTCATTTTACCTTTATGAGGAAGTTAAACGGTGACATTTCATGGTAGATATAAAAGGTGCCGGAGTGGCATCACAACTTTCTCTGAGTTGTGTTCAGATGAAATAGAGAAATGTTTCCCTGACTAGTAAATTGGGCTCCCCCCCCCCAAACATGGCATTTTGTAACTGACATGATACTGACCTCGTGCAAATCTACACATAAAATCTGCTTCTGACTAGTTTTGATGATGCATTGACATTTATTATGTACATTGCTAGAGCTGTCATTGCCCCGGAGTGTTCCAAGGTAGAGAAACTGCACTTCACAAGTTTTTTTCTAGCCCGGACCATCATGTGACAGCTGTGTTTTGGTTTACGGCAACGGGTCACAGCTACTGGATATCAACATATCAACGTTTAGAACACACAATGGCAAAGAAATCCAAGAGGACATTATTGAAGGAAGTGAAGAAAAGAAAGAAAAAAGGTGACAGAGCAAGATATTAGATAAGAGTCAATATCAGCCTGGCTTTCACTGGCAAGAGAGAGAGCTCGGAGAAGAGACAGGATGCAAAACTTATGTTGAATTAGCCGTTGATAGTTAGGGGTGCCAAAGTGAAAAATCGGACAAAGTTCTGTTGTGCCGCTTTAACTTGAATGCTGCTGGTAAAACAATCTGTTTTGGCTCACCTGTAGTTTCTTTTGTCAAGTTTTGACAAGATCACAACAACAACTGGTCCTGGCCAAGTAATAGTACAACACCCATTCAGGTTTTCCCCTTATTGTGTTTCACCCTAATCTCTGGCTGCATCCAGACAATTATTGTTTCCTTAATCTGTACACAATACACATCATTGACAGTAACTTCTTTGGTCCATGACATATTGTTTTCTAGGCTGGCTGAATGTAATTCAAGCTGTGTGCCAAAAACTAATCCAGCTGGATGTGCTTTATCACAAACAAAGCCCTAAATCAGGGGTCTCAAACTCAAGTCCTGAAGGGCTGCAATCCAGAAGGTTTTTGTATTTTTCCCTGGTCCAACACATATGAATCTAATCAAATGGATCAAACAGTTTCTTGTCTACTGCTTCACAATGACCCATTCATTTTGATCAGGTGGGAGTCTTAGTGGAGTTTGAGACCCCTGCCCTAAATGATCTAGTTCTGTAAGATCTTGTAGTCCCTCTTCAACCCACAACATCTCTTTTGGGTCAGAGAGGTGTACTGCTTGTTTTTCCCAGACTTTCCAAAACCAGAAGGGTTTGTGAACCTTTAGTTTTCAGGCTTTTCTCCTATGGAACCAGCTCCAAGTTTGAGTCTGAGATTCAGACAACTTCATGCTTTCATTGATGAATTATGTTGTTTGATCCAAACTCTGTATTCATATTCTAATACTATTACAGGCTCTTTTTTTTTAATGAGTTTTTGATATTTTTCTAGTCTTTTTCTCCATTTTAATTGTTTCAAATGCTTAAAAAGTGATGCAACATAAAACCAAACTGTGTTGATTTCTTAAAGCTAAAAGGTTGAAGTGTCTTGTTTACAGAAGCGTTCAGATTATTTGCTGTGACATTTAAAAAAACTGAGTTCTGATGGTTGGTACAAGTTGATTAGTTCACTGAATTTAATGCCATTGGAAAAAACACACATATTTCTGAACAAGGTCACACAGTTGATCATGTGAGACGAAGTGAAAATCGAATCGAGAGTATTGTGTGTAAACCTTGGTGGCTTTGGGAAAACTGTGAAAGACCTCAAGTGTTACATCCAGAATCCAGATCTGAAATAAGTGCAGCTCCTCAAAGGATTCTATCTTTTATTGAAGATCTGGGTATATTCAGCACATTCTTACATTTTGTTGTCGCTTTCAACATTCAGCACTTTAGATGACATTGTTGCATTTAAAATTCTCCTCATAGAACCAGTTCAAAATTAGCCCAAAACTTAACACAATAAAGAAAACTGTAAGAAACAAAATGATCTTTTTTTTTAAAAAAGTCTTGGTGTCATCGGACCTAAAAACTTAAAGTTTTTATTTTACTTTATCATTTTTTTATACCTTCTTGCCTGAGCTGAAGGACAGCCTCTGTGATTGGCAAATGTTACACAGTGGACACATTTATCCAGACCAGAGCAGCTCACAGTGTGGTGACCGCATACTTGCGCATAATTGGCTCCAATGGGATTGACTGAAACAACCTTTCTGTCTGACACTGGATGACATGGCACAACCCATTCCACACTCAAGTTGAATTTAAGCCAGTAAAACCTACATCGTACCTGTATGTGTGTACTGGGGGGGGGGTAACACTAGACACAAAGACACCATTTTTCAAAGAGGATGAATAGAGACTATACACTGAACATTCTGGTACATGATTTTACTGTAATATATAAAAAACAGCTAAAGGTATAGTAACAGCAAAGTATTGAAATAGCATCATTTATCATTGGAGAGAAAAGGTCCAGGTATTAAATACAATTTTGGGATCGACTGCAGCAATGACCGATAGCAAGATGTTTGGCCCCTTTTATTATAAATCAATAGATCTAGAGGTCACCGAGCTCTCAGTGCAGAAGAAACACTAATTTATTTTATATGGCTTTCAGGAAACACACAGAGTTTCTCTTTGTGATTTAATGTTCTGAAGTTAAAGTTCACATCTCTGCATTGCTATATTGTAAAAACATTTGAATAAAAGATGAATATCACATGTCTCAGGTGAGGGTTTAGCCAATCCAGTCCTGTGTTAACTGTACAACCGGTGCCGATATTGGACCCTACATATTAAAATTGGTGCTATGTCCACTTAGCTAATAGCACCAAAAGAAACATTACAGAACTGCTGAAGTGGCTCTGTCATGTTGCATTTTCATACATCATCAAGAACTTAAGCTAAACATTTTGTACATTAAATAAATGATTAGAATATATTGTTTAAAGCTCTAAAATCACACACTGAGGCACCGTGCTTATGTTTTGCCACCATATTTTCTCTGACTATATTATAATTGAATGGGAAGGATTTAGCAGATTGACCTGCTACTTCAGAAATCCTGTCATGTAACAATTCAAGGGCAAACCGACACTGTTAAAATTTGATTCAGGTAACATTAAAGAAGTCTGCTTCATCTGAATAGACTTGTCTTCATATTAAGCTGCACACAGTAATAAAACTATATTTATTGTAAGGGGAAGAGACCAACATATTTCGTTTGGCAGGGTGCTTGTTACATAATGTACTAAAATCAAAGCTTGTTTTAGTATAAAGAAGACATGAAACACACCCAGTGTGTGAATCCGTCTGTGTGGCAGGATGTTTCTCATCTCATGTGTCTAGACACACACACCTCATAATGTGTATGAACTTTGACAGTCTCTTAATTGTGAGTATGTGTAGTTGTGGAACTAATGAGGGTGAAGTTGTAACATTGGAAGGGAGACGATTTGTAATCAAAAACCTGACAAAAAGGAAAACTGGAAAAACTGGAAAGAGGACCGACGGACATAAAACCATTTGAAGACACTGATCCTTTGTAGCTCAAAGTTACATGTTTGTCATGTTATATTTTACACCAAATTTAGAGATACTCTGTTATGATTTACTACATATTTTATTTGTGAATGCAAAAATGCTACATGTAGCACTGTAGAAGCTGTTCTGCAAGGGGTGAGATTCCTTCAAGCTAATGTGCATGACTGATCCACAGTTAATGGAAACATTCAAACAATTCCTTTACAGCAAAATTAGCTTACTGTCATGATAATTAAGCATAGGATGCAGAGACATCCCTGCAGACTGCTGCAACACGAAGGGATGGCATTCAACTACCCTACAACAAGGAAAGGAGCACAATTTCCTGAGCGTATAGTTGCAAACTAATAAAACTGACTCATCAAGTTTCCTTCTATCTGTGGGTTTGTCAGTTCTGGAGCTTCCTTATGTGACCTTCCAGTCAGTAAACATGTGCTCCCAGAAGGAAAACTCAGCTTTTCAATTGGCTGAAATACACAAAACACTGCGAGACCTATTAGCGTTATAGTTTTTTGTTTTTTTTTAATGTAAGAATTAATATCATGCTATGGTAACATAGCCAAATACTTTGGTGAATGAAACAGAGGCACATGAGAACAGTTGTATGAAACTAGATGATTTAAACAGTTGTGCAGTGTTAAAAGTGATAGGTATATATGTCACTGAGTGCAACCTAGTCAGATTTCTGTCTGGAAATGTTCCGAAAAAGCACCTATAGGGGTAAATTCACACATGCCACCAGATTACTGGAAAGCGTAGCTTGTGTGAAAGGGGCTTTAGTATCATGTTTCCTGTTTTCACCTGTTGCACTCGTGTTTTACAACCCACCCCAACACAAACACTCACATGCCCTCTGTTTTTTCTGTTATTCCACCTGTTACGCATTTGTGTACAGTAGAAGTTTCCAAATAAACTTGGATTCTCCTCTCCCTACTTCTCTGCTAATCTTTGATTAATTTCTCTGCAAATCTTCTTGTTTTTTGTCTTGTAGTTTCAACTTCTTGTTCGCCTCTCTTTTCACTTAATGGTGAAAAACCATCTTCTCCAACCCAAAGGAGAAGAAAAAAGCAGTTTCTCCAGTTTTTGTTTTACAAAAGAATAAGCAGAAACATAATCAAGGAATTACTTTGTAGTTTAATAATGTTGCACAACATATTCACCTCAGTATAAATCTTCAAAAACAGCTGATTGTAGTTCATCATTTTCCTTTAATGACATTAAACATTTCTATTTTCTACAATAAGAACAGCACGAAACAAAGTCTCCACTTTTCAAGGTTCAGTTTTCAATTACATCATGTCAGAAAAATCTCATTCTGAACCAAAACCTGGGACATACTTGACATTATGTTGTCAAAAAATAACTTCCTCCTTTGTTGTTTAGGTCCATCCTAATATTTGTCTTTTAACATTTTCCTATCACAAAAAAGTCTGTGTTTTCAAAGTTTTGATAGTTTGGTTAATAGAATGTCAGAAACCTCTCCAATAGTGACAATTGAATATATAAAAGCTCACAGAAACATGTAGTTGTCACACTGACTTAAATTTAGTGTTTGTGATAAGCTTTCTTTACACTTTATACTGTCCATGCTAGCAGATTTAACACTATAATTTGGTTGCTTTAGTTTTTTCAAGCATAAAATTACATGTTTTTGTCATTATGCTCCACTGTGTGGAGTTTCCATTATAATAAAAAACTCAACCTAGTTTACACAAAATTAACAGTGAAGACCATAACATGAGAATTACATAAAAACCCACTAGGATCGGAAAATGTACATACAGTAATTTAATTGCATTCTTCGTCCATTCATTTAGTCTTTAACAATAAACCTTGCAAGGTTCACCTTACCAAGTCAAGCACATGCTTTAAACTTTGTGCTAATATTCATATTTTTCTAATTCTCTTTGTAGATGTTGGATTCTGAAATTCAATCTTGTGTTATTTGTATATATTACTTTTTCTGTGACTTTTTTGGGATAAATTGTGTAACTTTTTAGTCACATTTTAGGTATACACTGTTGTTAATCAAATAGAGATTAGCTTTGGCAAGTTTTTGCTAGAATTTATATTTTAAAGCAAGCATAAAGGTTTCAGAACAAACAGAAGAAAAAAGTTGATTTTCTTTCCCTAATTCCAGCTGGCAGGCCTTTTAAGACCTGATGACCAGATTAGTTTTTAAGTAAACACTAAGAATGAGCTATAAATGATGAGCTCATATGCTCATTGGCATATTCATAGTTTTATTTCAGGGGATGCTCTTTTACCATGCTCTTTCTTGTTATATTCAGTTTTTTATTATAGCTGATTATAGCTCCTGTCTCTTTAAGATCACATGCTGTAACACCATCCTGCTCTGATTGGTCATCACTTTGGGGAAACACAAAGCAGTTGTTCATTCTTTGTTTGAGACATGCAAAGTTAATCGCTGGGCTGGCATTATGCAAATGTATTTAAAAAGGATGCAGAAAAGTGACAAAAGAAAATCATCAAGTGGTTTCAAGCAGTACAGAGCTGTGTTTTCTTGGGGGGGGGATTCTGCTGTGGACTTTTTGCTTTGTTACTATAATAACATTTCACATGTACCACAAAAAGCTATTCAACACACTGAAGAATTGAGCTATTTAATGCATAGACAAAGAAGCATTTGTTACTGCCCATTAAAGTTTACAGCCTGACCTTATCCAGTCCATTCGCCCCTTTACAATCCTTCCACCAGTCTTTTCACTGAACAAATCACACCAGAAACACTACATATGACCCCCATACTCAGTATGCCCACATCTATCAGCCGATCCCTCACAGAGAGCTGCCCCCACTTTAGTCTCAGGTGAAATAGGCACGGCAGTATTAGCGTCATTGCTGCCCCGGTCACACTTCCTGTCAAACCCATCAGCAGGGAAAACCTGGGCACCAGCAGGGCCAGTACGTATGATGTCACCAACAGAGCACCACGAATCATCAGGGCTGGATGAGACACTCCTCTGTCTCCGTCTTTGGAGTAAAATAAGACTGCAGCATCTACAGAAGGATTGAAGCAGAGACATTAAAAAAGATGCTCATCACTATTGTTGGTGGCAGTTTGTGTTGACCTTGCTAGCAACTTTAATCTATGGGTCATTCTGTTCTTGACTCATTGTTTCCAGCTACATCTGAAGGTCTCACCAGGATGAGAGATAAGATGACAGAACTTATGTATTTAAAACTGACAGTTGACAAGTATTCGGAAAATGCTTTAAATGAGTACTCTTTTCCTAATAAAACTGTTTGAGGTTCATCATTACATCATAATGGGATGACATCAGGACTGTTTACAGTCAACTATGTAAAGCTCAACTACAGTGACTAATGTGTTGACAGCTAACACATGGGATATTTTTGACTTGCTTTGTAAGGTTTCATTTCATGTTTTACCTAAAACAAGCTGAGATGGAGAATCTCTGTTAGATCTATTGTCCATCCTAAGAATCCCAACTCAGATCTTAGAATCTTCATATTCTGTATGAGACAAGGATCAGTTGAAGCATGAAAAGGTTTTCAGTTGGTTTCACCTTTAAGCAAACAGGTCTGCAATATCTCAGCAGCAGCGTAGAAGGGTAGAGGGTAGGATAGCAGGGCTTTAGCCAGCAGACACAAGTTGACCAAAGGCCGAAGGTTAGAGGGCAGGTTGTCAGTTATGACTTCACTGGTCTTTGACCCCCAGGTCAACACCGCCTGGAGGACAGTCACAGTCAATACAAGCCAGTCACCTCTATGTATCCTTTTTTCGTCCCATAATCTGATGTCAGAAAGAGACAAATACACTTGCAGTGGATATTTCTGTCTTAAGCTTTAGATGCACGAGTGACTGGATCCTGCACTCTTTGATAAGTGGATCAAAAATGAACCCAGTTAGAATCAATGTGTTTTTATGCCATTTTGATTAAGAGGAATCATTTGTAACATATTTTAAATTCTAATCCTCACAATCATGATTTCATGTTTAAGATATCATAATTTTTCACATCTTAAACACTTTTAAGATATTTTGAAAACTGGAAAACAAAATTCCACAACCTCAGTAGAAGAACGTGAACATCCTTTTTGTGTGTGTTTATGTGCTTGTGGGTGTGGAGGAGTATATGCATGTGTGTATGTGTTTGTAATGTTTATTCACTTTTTTTTAGCATGTTTAATATTCTTAAACATTAAACTTCCCACGCCAGCTGTTGACTTCACTATCTTTGTTACCTGTGGAGATCTGACACATTTCTCTTTGGTTGTCGGCTTCTTTTGACAAAGTCGTGGTTTTTGTCACCCCCACACCTTCTCACTCAATGGTATTGACTGATTCAAGTATAATGTCCTCTTTATTCAATGTATATCTAGCAGCCATGACACCCAAAATTAGGAAACACGAAAGGAAGAAAACGTTTTAAATGAGAAGCAAACCTTTTGATCAGTAGCTTATGTAGCTATGGAAATATATGCTGCATGCACACAATACATAGGCTACTTGATTGCTAGCTTGGCCAGCTAGCTGGTTTACCAACTATATAGGCAAATTTAAGGATACATGATAAACATTTTCTCTTTCACAATAAATGACAAGTACATTCACACTCAGCACATACAGTAATGTTAGCTAACTTAGATGGTGTTTTAATTTAATTCAAGAAGGCTAATTTCTTGACACATGATAACATGCTTTTTCAACCACAGTCATGACTGATACACACACAAATGAGTGTGAGGTATGCTGATGAGATATTTTGGAGGTAGTAAATGGAAATAACATTTACACGTATCAAAATCTTGTGTAAAATAATCTTATCATATTGATGGGTCAACATGCTCGAGCGGACCTTGACAACAAGATGTTAAGAAAACCTATTAAATAGGAATCAGGTGTGTTGGATCAGGGAGACAACTAAAACCTGCAGGACTGCAGTCCTACAGGACAGGAGATGGAAACCCCTGGTCTATGTGGTCCATAAAATATATATTCCTGACGGTCCATGCTGATAATAATCAAAGGTTCCAATGAAATTCCATAGGAAATTAATGTGTGCTCTTTTTTGACCCATTATAGAAGCTTGGGGTAGAAATCTAAAAACGATTTAGTAAAATGTATGGAAGGTTAGTGAAAAGTTTAAATGTCATAATATCAATAACATGTTTTTTTCGAGGAATAGCTGGAATATGAAATTATTACAACTTCTCATTATGAAGATATTGCAAGAAAATTACCTCAGTGGCTCATTTTTGACCCACTTTTGCATCTAATGCTTAATAGCATTTTCTCTCTTTCTCAGATAAAGTTTAAATTGTAACTGGGAAACTAGAGGACTTGCTACTACACACACTAGTGTCTAAATATTTACACAAATCAACATTATGCAGGGTTTTTTTTATATCCATTCTGCATCAAAATTCAATTTACAATAAAAACCTGCAAGAAAAGTTGCTATGACCAGAAGTGACTAAAGGCTGAAATTAAAAATAACAACTCAACCAGTCTGATCAATCCTAATTTCATCCGTGTGTCACTAACCAGCAAGGAAAACAATGTTTTTATAATACAAGCAGCTCCATGGGTCCACCCCAACATAGCATTAAACTGCCCCCTGTCCTCCATGCTGCCCTCCAGAGGTGGGAGGAAGATCTGTGAGGTGTAGGAGAAGATGATGACACCTATGGAGATGATGAAGTCCTCTGGGTCCACAGAGAGAGACAGAGAAGACCAAGACCAGCTGCTGGCACAACTCAGACAGTACAGCATGACCAACATGCTGAGACAAAAGATAGGGAGAGAAGGTAAAGTTCTTAAATTAATGTTTGTTTTGCCGAGATATAAAACAAGCAAAAAGGAAGTGAATACATTTTAAAAAACTAGGGTTTTATAATATTCAATGAATAAAACCAAATAATCAAAATGAAATTAGAATATAATGTTTTCTGTCTAAAGGAAACCATTGGGAGTGTATATTTCACTTTGATAAGAACATTTTATATCTTCTTCCATGTTATAAGATACCTTTCAGTACATCTAAAAATAGATGATTTCTAAGTTTTTACATAAACTAAATTATTTATTGTGGATGAATCTTTTCAAATTTTGTTTTCAATATATTGAATTTTTTTTTTACAAATATATTCAGGTTGAATGAATGTGTTGTATGTAATAATAAAGCAATCAGTGCTATCCAGACAGGATATGAAACAGAATGATAGATTTAGATGAATACATTTCATTCAATCATCCTGAAAATTTTGTTCCATTTTCTGAAAGTGAAGCTCAAATTGAGTTTTTCTTGTAATAGATTTTTATGTTTTGATAACCCGTGAAAATTGGTCATATCTTTGTCCTTAAAGTAGGTAAATAGAGCCCAGATAAATATGAAAACAAAAAGATTTTTACTTATTTAGTTACATGAATTTAAAAAGTTAGCACATTGAATATCTGTGAGTGGCTTGATTATAGAAACTGAAAAAATAAAACGTTTAAAGAAAAGGTCTCTATCCAGGTCTGATCTTCACAAAACATACACGTGTAAATGTATCAGAGCACAAGAACATGGATTTTTCTTAGAAATGAAAAAAACATATTGATCCTCATCAGGCTAGAAAAGGTTACAAAAAAGCCACCAAGATCAGGTGCAAATGGAAATAATTCTCAGTATATCTGAAGACCTGCTTGGTAATATTTGTAATGTGACATTTGAGGTTCTAATCAGTTCTGTGCATCAGCTCTGAGGAAATATGGCCCCACACAGAACAGCTGATGCTGATGTATTTCTTCATGCAAGCTGCTCTATGTTCCAACAAAAGATTTTCTTCCCTTATCTTTTTTTTAGAATATTGTCTATTAAAGGTTGTTTTTCTGCTGTATGGCCCACTTTCTCTTGAAATTCATGGAAGGTGTATTGTAATTCTCCTTTAGAATTTGCTATCATAATTTATTATGATTGAACCAAATTTAGCAAATACAAGCCCAAAGCATGATACAACCACCACCATGCTTTAAAGGGATAAAGGCTCTTAAGCTGAATGCAGTCATTTATTTTCTCCAAACACATCCCTTCTCATTTCCTTTGTTTCTATTTTTCTCCTAAACAGGCTCATCTGCATAATCTTTAGCCAACTACAGACAGCAATCTTTTTTACTGGGTGGTGATAAATGTTGTATGAAGATGACACTTTGGTATATCCCTGTTCTTTAAATAAAACAAGGCGCCCACTCACAACTGATCCCAGTGATGGAACATGACTCTAATTTCACTGTGCTAATTATTGAGGCTCATATACTTTTACCACTCACATGCTGGATCACTTTCCTGCAGAGTCTTTGAGGACTTGTGAGTAGCTCTGTTGACATATTTGGCTTAATCTGTAAAGTTCCAAAACCCCTCACTGTACTGATTGCAAGAGATGCTTATATTCTTCTATTTGCTTTTAATCAAGCAAACAACATAGCAGAGCAGTCAAAAAACTAGCCAAATATAATTCTCGCTGCATGCATAAGCTGAAAACTGGAAACTGGGTGGTAATGTGTGTGCGCACAGGATTAACAACCCAAAAGCAAAAGAAAGATCAGATAGCTTTCAGAAATCCTGCAGCCAACAATCTCTAAACTAAGCCCTGAACTTCTTGGCTCATGCGAGACACCTGGCATAAGAAATAAATCAAACAAGCAGCAACAGCGGTGAGTAGCAGGTGAGAGCAGACAGCTTAGCCAGCTGCAGCTGCAACATGATTACAGGAGGGAAAATGAGAGCATATTCGGCTGTCTGCCTTGCTGTCTTCATTTTAAGTTACTGCTAAGTTTGTATGTATGCTGGTCAACCTGTGCTTTCTGCTGCCCTGTCAGGGAGGAAACTAGTGTCTTTCCTTGAATTCAATATTCCGTCACCTTATCAGTATGTGAGCCAGGGAGCAGAGCAGGCTGAGAGCGGAGACTGGTCGGAGATCAGTTAGCAGCAGGCAGGGCAGAAGGAACATCAGAGACACCAGTGAACACACAGATCTGGGGAGAGCCACTGCTGACAGACTATCACACAACAGGCTGGTGGAGACGAGCAGGTACAGAGTACAGGTCATCAGCAGTTCAACAACCTGCAGAGACAGTTTTACTTCAGGCGTTTTGGTAACACAAGACATTTCTTTTCATCACTTTGCTGCTTGTGCACATTTTAAATAGTATTAAAGTTATTAAAAAAAATGAAATCTGCAAGTTTTATTTTTGCTGCAGTGTTCCACAATATGATGTAATTCCACTTATTCCCACTGCAATTATTTGCAGTGAAGATGTATTTTCAGAGTAAAGAACTTATGGGCTGATTTATAAGTGTGTTACCTGGGCTACGTTAACCATCCATCCTCCCACTCCTGACCAGTTTGGCCACAATCCTTTGCAGCATGCTTCCATAACATCCTGGTAGCTGTGTCGGACTCGAACATTTGACACAGAGCCAGACCCTCCACTAAAATACACAAACACCCTCTGACTATGATACATTGTGTGAAATAACAACACAACTCAGTTTAGTCACATTACTTTCAGAATATTTTGTATTTCACTGCAAAATGAATGAATTATTGATTTATTTAGATTAGAAAAACATACATTTTCCTTCTCAAATAGCTAATTTCCCTAAAATCAAGTGAAATGGAAGGAATAAATATGAGGATGCTTGATCATCTTCATACAGAGGAGCCAGCTTCACTTCAAACTTGGCTTTAAAGAGTGCAGTAAAAATAGATACAATAGAAACCCTACCTTTGATCTTCTTCATACAAACATGCAACCAGTCTCCTTCCTGTGTGGTTACAAACCCAGGCAGACAGAACCAGCAGTACCAGACCCACATAACCAGACTGGACCAGAGCAAAGGGCAAACCCAACACAAAGATGCCCTTTGGAAAAAGACAAGCAGACAAAAAAACAAACAAATGGTTGAGAAAATAGTTGTTTAAAAAAAAACTGTGGGCACCATGCATGGTAGGTACTCAGTTACACTCCCTTTGAGCCGTGTCACGGCTCGTTTTCATGGCAGCTAAACATCTTTAAGTTGTTTTAGGGAGTTTTCCTTGATTCTTCCTGCAAACACTTCTTGTTTAGGTTAGAGGGCTATTTATGAATCCTTTTGCTGCTATGGAAGCCATCTTCTCAGCTTTAGCTCTGTCAAAGATAGTGTAAAGTTTGCTCTCACAATTTGATTAAATCCATTCTTTTCTCTAAATGTTCCATGTGCCAGTGTCTGCAACAAAGAGCAAAATGGGATCAATCCACCTTGCTCTTGAATTAATCAGTCAATATGACTTGTTTCCAAAATGTATCAGGCTGCTTCACATTTCTAGTCATGAAAATTTGGTGGCAAGGACACAGAAAACTGTTCTTTAAAAAAAAAAATAAAGATTTATTTGTTTAATTGATATATTTTCCCCTCCGGTGACTCCCATGAGGGTTATATTTGCGCAAGTGTCACTGCATAATGAAAAAATATAGAAAAACTCAGTGGATGCTTTCTAGAAACCTGAACAGCAGGTGTCTTAGAGATCATTTGTGACCCTCCTGGAGGAGCTGCATCTCAGGTAGAGAGGTGATCCATCAATTGTATGCTTCAATTCCTAGCTCCCCACCAGTCCTTCCACAATAGATTGAGCCCCTCATTGATGGTTTGACCCATCAGATTAGTTATGAGGCCTTAAAGTTTGCATCATCTATCAATTCAAAATCATGATGATCTAAGAACAATTTCCATGTTTTTTTTTGTTTTGTTTTTTTATTGTTTTTTCCAATTATCTGGTTACAGTTAATTAAAAATAATTATAATCCACATTAGTCCAAATTCAGCATCAACCATGGTGATGAAATGTATGATGACAGTGACAGTACAACTGAAAACATTAAGTGAAGCGAAGTCAGCTCAGGATGGTCATCTTACAAAAGCACAGCTGAAATGAGTCAAATGGGAAAATTCAAAAGTACCAAGGAATCGGGACAGCTGAGCAGGAAAAGGGAGAGAAGAGAGATGAAAGAACTGTTCATGGTTGGATGATGAGGAGGCGAGAGGAGAGTTTTTGGCGTGACGCCTGGAGAGTCTGAGGATGCAGGAGACCAGCAGGAGCAGAAGGAAGAGGCGGGTCGAGCTTTGGCCCATCACCAAGAGAAAATGTAAGTGGCTGCCAGAGAGAGAAAACAGAGGAGAGGCAACGGAGGTGAAAGTGGGATGCAAGAAGGCAAGACGAGAGACAAGAGGAGGAGAGGGACACAGAGAGGAGTGCAGGGTGGAAGGAGAGGCGCATCCTGGCTGCTAGAGAGCATGAAGTTGGATGATGGGAGATCAGAGGAGGCAACAAGCTACTTTGATGGAGTTGTTATGTTTCGAATCTTGAAACATGGAGATACGCGGACTCACAGAGAGCGTTATGGAAGCACATCATACACAGCAGACACAAGCACACACTGTGGATGAATAAACAGACAAGCCCACATTCTCTCTCTTTCAAGTTACTATTTAGTAACTGCTGTCTGTTAGGCATATGCTGATAGAGCTTTGATGTTCAAATGGAGCTGCTGGGGATGAAAGCAGTTTGGGAGAAAACTGACGCTCAAGTATTTGATTTCATCTCTCACGGCACTTCTTTTTTCTCTGTGTGGTTTTGCCAGCTAATTGGTTACTCTGAGCACAACCTGAAGCAGCTCCCAATCACAAAGGGATACAATGAAGAAAGAGAGAAATCCCTGATTGGCTCGAGAGAAGATTAATCTTTTTTTTTTCTTCATCCTGCCACAATCTGAAAGCCAAGGCACCTTTAATACTTGTTTATTTAAGGCATATTGACCAAGCACATATAGGCTAAATCCCTTTTCATATATCGTGTTGTATATTCACCCCCTCTTCGACAATCCAGTGCTATTTTGTAATGTCCAATATTTTATGCAACTACACGCTTTGTTCATAAAAAAAAATGAAAGTGACAGAAAAATGTCTTTTTGTCACCGTGTGGGGGATTAGGTAGAGCTGACATAAGTGGAAACAGATGGGTTTGACATTTTAATATCTGAAAATGCCTTTTTATTTAAACCAAGACAGAAATATATAATACTAAAGTCAGAAGAATATTTGAGAGTGTTTTTTGTTCGTTTAAAAATGAACAGCTTTATTTTTCACATGATTTTGTAAGAATTAAGATCATTTCCGGATTAATGAGGCATTTCAGTTGCCATTGATTAGTTAGGGTGACAAATAATATTTGTAAAATTGTAATTCTTTTTTTGTAAAAAAAAAAAAGATATGCTGTTATGATTCATTTATCATTTTGGTTAATTTTTAATGCAAATTTTGGCCATCATTCCTTGTCGACTCCATTTTTTTTGGGGGGGGTGGGGGATGGGGGGGGGGTGTTAGAGGGACAGATTTAAATAATTTACGGTCAAAATCAAAGCAGCAAAAGCAGTGATGTCCTGTTACACTTTTACTCCAAAAACAACAGCAGCAGCAGAAGAACAAATAGAGAAAAACCGGATCATTTCCTGAACAGAAATGGGGACACTCATTCCCCTGTGGCTGGATATGAAAATCAGTCAGCTCGGATCTTGGATTTTTCAAAGCAGTTTAAGGTAAAATGTCATAAACACAGGGGATCTTTGATCGCAGACTCTTCAATTAATTTCTGCCTTGCCCGGCGTCAAATATCCCAAGATTTCCATTGAAGACACACAAACTGGAGCTGCCTCATTAACAGTCAGGATGGAAATCAAACTCAGCTTCAAAATACTCCCAAGCTGAGAGTCTTGAGAGATTAAACTGTTTTCTTTTTTCCCCCTCTCTTTTTTCTGCTGTTTTGGCACCAAATTTACTCTGCAATAAAAACTTTATTAAGCTGGCAGACAATCATTTATATTGGCATCAATAAGCCACCACAGGAAAACACACATTTTCTTTTCAGCCTTGATAAACGGCTGTTCTTTTCTTTCTTTTTCATTACTGAAACATCTTCGAGTAGAAAAATGGGATTTAGGATTAATGCACTTCAATTGTGTTTCATTGTTACAAGGTAATAGCCCAACAATATCGAAATATCTTTTTTTATTCAATTATCAAGTGAATCATCTCTAAAAAGATATTTATTGAAGTGTTTGCACGATCTGTATCTAACATGAAATCAAAGGATTACATGACTTCATTTGGTTAAGCCTATTTCAGCACGCAAAATGTCACGACTGGTGGAACGAAGGACTGGACCCAAAAGCACGACTCACGATACAACACTTTCAAAAGAAGGATGTTC
>JAOXYM010000024.1:18223889-18234534 GCA_028567055.1 Leptatherina wallacei
AGGAGTGTGATCCCCCTGTAGTTGGAGCACACCCTCCGGTCCCCCTTCTTAAAGAGAGGAACCACCACCCCAGTCTGACAATCCAGAGGCACTGTCCTACATGACCCCGGGTCCCCCATGACCCCGGGTCCCCCGGCTCCTCTCGTTCTTCTGGAGGCGTGTTGGTTGGATTGAGGAGGTCTTCAAAGTATTCCTTCCACCGACCCAAAACGTCCCGTGTCGAGGTCAGCAGCCCCCCATCTCCACTGTACACAGTGTTGTTGGAGTACTGCTTCCCCCTCCTGAGCTGCCGGATGGTGGACCAGAACTCCTCAAAGCAGTACGGAAGTCGTTCTCCATGGCCTCTCTGAACTCCTCCCATGCCCGAGTTTTTGCCTCAGCGACCGCCGAAGCCGCAAGATTATATTTCAAAACAAATATGACTTCATTAAGTTCACTCCAGCAGAGACCCGAGCTGGAAGTTAGACCAGAATGGGACGGTGGTTCATCCAGTAAAGTGTTAACAGCGCTAATTAACATGAGACCACGATGGTGAGGAGTAAGTTTGTCCGGTGTTCTATCCACATATACCTTACTAAGATTTTTGTAGCCATGCAGTGTTAAACGTGTTTCCTCTAGTGCTTGGCACAAGTATTCCACATGTCTTGCAGAATTACCCGTTTGTAGTGTGTCCCTCTACGAGTATTCCACGTCTTGCAGAATTACTTGTTTGTAGTGTGTCCCTCTTCTAACCATCGTAGTTCCAAATAGCCGACGTGCATTTCTGTTTAGACGTGTTCTTCTGCATTTCCCTCGCTCCTCTTTCTGACGCCACACCTCTCACTTTATGCCTTATTGCTGTAGCCATTAGCATCTACTGGAGTCCATTTGATGCGGCCTTGACGCACATAAAGCTTGAATGCACAGCAACGCTTGGATCGTAATGTCACCTCCTTAAATTATGTAAACAGGGACTGCTATTTATCGCAGTTTAGACAGTTGTTGCGATATGTATATTGCGCAGGCTAATATCGCGATGAAGGTAAATTTTTGATATATTGTGCAGCCCTAGTTTTAATTTTCTCTGAAACTATTAACCTTAAAGTTATTCAATATTTTCACAGTTAGTTTGATGTCCTGTTTCTGCAAAATCAATTTGAAATCAGTTTTAAAGAATTTCTAAGCAGGAAAGTAGCATTTATTAATTAATAGCTACAGCTGATTAGTTATGCTGATTGCTTATGTGTGTAACAAGTGGATGAAACAAGACACTTGACCTTGCAAATAGTTGGTGTCTGTGGATTGGTGTAGCTTCACTGAGAATCTTGTTGATTATTTTAACAATTCTTATAATTACCACAGCTAACAAGAAGCACTCAAATGAGAGGAGACATGCTGCCCTTGCCTTCAGTGTCAAGTCAAGCTATTTTGTCAAGTTGGGGGCACTTCAGGAGAGTGAGTAAACACTCAAAGCTATAGTGATCCAATGGAGAGCTGCAAATTGGTAGCCAAGCTTAGAAAAAAAAAGAAAGAAACCACAGTTCGTTAAAATTTCAAATAAGATATTCAAATAATTCCATAAAACTTTTGCAAAGACTTTTGTTTTTAAGGAACAGATAAAGTGTCACATGATCAGAGGAGATCTTTCATGTTCTATCAACACAAAGAATTTCCCTGATTCTAACCTTCCCACGTCTTTCAGCTTGATAAATTTCCTATCCTTTCATTGGATTGGCATGGTTAATTACTTAAGTCAGGAAAGTCATAAAGACAAAAAAATGAGGGTGAGTTTGCATGCATGAGTCTTTTGTGCTGATAAACTGTGTCTGTGAACGAGCATGAACATCCTGTTCTTGGTTGGCCGTAATCTTTATTTATTCATCTTTTTTTATCAGTTTAAGACAGTGTATTATTGTTTTTGGTTGTCCCTTCCCATTTATAGAGCCCAAGCTGATTGAAACTATTTGGATTTTCTTTACAGCGAACAAGGAGAGGGGGCAGCTGATGGACTATGAGGGGAAAATATGCTGAATCTGACAAAAACAGTATTAGATTACAAAGACTGAGTCAACCTTCCATCAACTGGAACAAATTTAGAGCTTTGTGTCCTCTTGTGATGCATTCCCACACTTGGGCTCCTTTAGACTTGATGTGTGATGAATTCCCACACTAAAGACATATCAGCATGTGTGTGGATGTGATATTACTGTGTTGCTGTGCACGTGGCATTAACCATCCAGTGTCTCATATTCATAGTTGACGGGCACTGGCATTTAATCTCAGACCGATGGTTGCCTTACCAATCATGGTCAGTAAAGAGGCAAATTTTTTCCTATTGATAGACTCCCTAATTAAGATTGTGGGATTCAGCAGATGCACAAATTGCAACAAGAGGGTTTTCTTATGGCACTCCTGTTTCTAAAGTCCTTTAATGTTGTAATTAGACTAACATTCAAGTCTGTAAAATTCGTTTAATAGGGAAACCGTTTTGCCTCCTGGGAGACAGACACCCCCCAGTTTGGAGCCCGGTGATGACTGTAGCCTCCAGTAGACGTGGCCAGGTCATTGACAGTGTGTAGTGTCAAGTGCATAAGTAGGGTATTAACTAAGTAGGCTTCCTGTTTAGTCTGACTTTGTGATTATGTTTGTGACTGTCTGGAAGAGGACAGCATTTGCAAGGATTAACTATAAAAAACGCACAAATTATCTCCTCTGTGATTTGTGTGTGGCCATATGTAAGAAGACAACATTTAAGGCTCTAATTTCCTGAAATGGGGTCTAAGTGCATTTATGAAAAAACTTTACTTTGAGATCAGGAATGTAATTTTCTTTGCAGTATAACAATGCAAGTGGTAATAGTCCAAGGTCTTACTATGTATGTTGATCAGCAAAAACTGGTGAGAAAAGGGTTCTCATACCATGTAAGAACATGAAAATCATTTTAGCAGAGATTAGGGATGTGAAAGGAGTCAATGCCCTTACCGTTTTGAACAGCCCACAATCTTCTTTCCTTTACATTTACGAGAAGCAACTGCCTTTATTTTCTTTGTATAATTAGTAATTTATTGGTCACTTTCAAGACGGTGTCACTGACAGACTTCTTGCTTTTCAGCTGGGGCATCTTTGCTGATGGTAACCCACACAGTTATATAATGACTCACAAACACTCCCAGGGCAGGAACTCTTAGTGAGAGCAGGATGTTGACATAGTTTTTATTTCATCTTTCCATGAAAACCCTGGAGGTTGACAGAAGGGCAGTCAGCAGATTTAAAACCAGAGACATGGAGACACAAGTACAGATTAATGTGTATGGGTTATTTTTCTTGACTCTCATCCCTCAAGACAAACATTAGGAAATCTTGATGTAAGAGTACAGCAGGGGAAGGCAGAAAGGTGCAAAACAAACACAGAATCTCCAGGTATTTTAGGTATAATGAAATATTCTTCATTTTGAACTTGTATGAAAATTTGAATTTTTCTAAAACAAACTTAAATTTGATAAACTTTGGAATTAAATATAAGGTGCTTTTACAAAATGTCCAAAATGGAACAGCCATGAAACTTTGAAATACCATGTCACTTCCAGTAGCCATATTATTTCATTTTGTCATCATCATTAAAGTAAATAATATATTCATCAGCCTTGGCTGTAATTAGCGTGACATAACTTCATGCTAACAGTTAAGAACGATTAATATCACACCTTCTTAGCATAGAAATTTGGCTTTTTCATTGTGAACATGATTTAATTTTGGCTTTCAGATCAGAGTACCAGTGTCCATTTAGGTACAGCCATGTGGAAGTTACAGCCCAAATAATTACTTATAAACAATCAGCTCCAGTTGCAAAGTGGTTCTTTGAGATATCACAGTGTTTCTAGAGGTTTTTCATGAGGATGCGCAGACAGAAGTGACAGAAATAAAAAGCAATTTGATGTCCTGTAAATTTAATTGATTACAAAAGACATTGATGTTTCTCGCATCATTTTTTAACTATTACTAATTGTTATCATAAATTTAGCATGTGAAAAATCCGGCTATGATTTCAATGAACGTAATGTATGATAATACATGGGATGTATGATACTTTATTTGAAACATAATTGTTCTTATTAAATGCTGTAATTTTACATATATTTATGTTCAGAAAGTGTGGATTAGTTTCTTTTTTTTTAAGCTTGTCATAAAATTTTTATTTACAATACGTTGAGTGTGTATTGTGTTTCTGTTTAAGAGTGTTTTTGCTGCTATATAGAAGTTATATTGTATGTATGCAAAAATGTTTCATAGCATTTAAGGTGTTTTTTGTGTGTATTCAGACATAAATTGAACCTTTTTAGAAAAAAAAATTTGTAACTATATTTCGATGCTGAGAAGAGGCCTTAATATTGAATACGTAAAATTCACAATTATGATCCATTTATTGCCTCACACTGAATTTACTTTTCTTTTTAGTGGTTATGATTTAATCAGACAACCAAGTAAATTGTTCCACTAAGGGCTTGAACTGCCGTATTGATGTCATATCTAATCATCATGATGTTTATTGGAAACATTATTATATTCTATATCACTGCTGTCTCCAAAATATCTTAAGATAATTATCTTGCGGTAGCAAATTAGTTATGACCTACTGGCATTTTACTAGAGCTCAGTTATGACTGCGGCTACAGCATATACCATTATTTACAAAATTAAGTCTTTTTATTTAAATTTTTCTTTTTAATTTTTGATCCATGCTGCATAATGGTGGCTCACATTTGCTCAGCACCACTTTTTTGTATGGAATAAAATGGTCACCCAACTTCTTAACAATTAGCCTTAATGAGAGTAAATATGAGCTTGATGGAGTCTACTGTAGTAGATACATAATTTGTCTGGTGTAGGGCTGCTTCATTATGTCAAAAACACTGGGATATTTTATTGTTTCTAATATTATTTACCTTGTTTTGTGTTGACTAGACTAGAATGGCCAAGGTGATCATCTGGGCAGTTTTGAAATTTGCATATTTAATAACTTTGTCAAATAAAATCTTAAAGCCTTGCTGGTTCATGACTTTTACTAAAATTATGTGAATTTTCATTCAAACTAGTTTTAATTCTTAGTGTGTTAAGGACAGGGGAAATGGGATAATTTATACCTATTTCGGGCACAGACAGTCATTTTGACCGCACAAGATTTGGTGGTGCTCTATTTTTAACTTTAGATACTTTAACTACTTTTAACTCTAACTTTTTTGATCAGATGATGTGGAAGCATTCTGTAAAGGGTGGTATGTAGAGATGGCTCATTGCTGTATTTTCCAACATACTGTACCTTGCAGGAATAAATGCCCACATCATCTTCTAGAAGTGCACTGGCACCCAAAATAGCTTGAAGGAAGTATCTGCCACAGCTGGCAGAGGAAATTCAAGCTAAGTTTATGAAGGTAAACGTGGACTGCAACACAATCTAGAGGTGCAGCAGACTCCTAAAAAGAGGCGGTGCCAGGTGCTGAAAACAAAGAAAAATCTCTGACAACTGCAGCAGATGCTGCAAAGCCATGTATGGGAGTTGTAACAGGATGAGAGACATTGTCTACTCTGGCTGCCGCTTGTGAATAGTAGTATTAGCTTCATAGTAAATAGTGTAGATAATCATGACATAAACATTCAAGCATGCTCAGAATGGGGATTGGATCGAAGACTAGATTCGATGCAGTCTGTTGGTTTCCTTAGCTAGGCTATTTGTTATGAATTGGCTTGTATGAATCAATGCATGACAATCAGATTGGCTCAAACCGATAGTCTGTGAAGCGCCCTGAGATGACATAGTCGTGAATTGGCGCTATACAAATAAAGCTGAATTGAATTGAATTGAATTAATTGAATATTTATAATTTTGCCGCTTCAGGGGACATCAATGAGTCATGCCATATACTACAAATCCCTGTAAAATATTTATATTCGTACACAAATACATTGTAATGACCAAATTTTCTTTTTGCGATAATCAGGAAAAGAAAATATAGCCACATTTTTTATAGAATATTTAATATTATAGAAATATGAAAGGAATCTTTCATAAATAATTTTTAAGAATACATCAAAATACATTAAAGTAGAATATGATTAAAAAAATCAAAAAGTATCACTGCATATGTCTGTGGAAGTAGATTATTATATGTAAAAAACATGTGGTGCTGTTAATAATTCATGCATGAAAGGGTTAATAAGAAACTGTGGTCTCATAAAGCAATTTTATCTTCCTCATTGTGAGGGGAAGTTTAAATGTCCAGATAACAACCTATTTAAATTTTGATTTCAAGATTGTGAGAATAGGCATGGATGTGATATTTCCCTTGCATGAGGCCATTTTGGTGATATTTGTCACAACTCTGGCCATGCACTGAATTGTCCTGACCTTGTTAAACTGTTCCAATTTCCTCCTGTATTTATGAAATTCAATGGAAGAGAAAAAGTGATTTTATATATTTATCTATCTATTTATTTATTTAATTGTGCAGGTGTTTGGAACAAAGTTAAACTAACAAAGCCTTTGAATTTTTTTATGAAAGCTTTACTGTATTAAACCAGAGTCCAGGGTTGGTTAGTGTTTGTTGCTTTTGAGATGAGGCTGGAAAGTGATTTAAGTGATTGTCCTTTTGTGCACATTTCATGATGTGAACTGTCTAGTATTTGTATATCTCGTAGATAAAAACTAAGAATATATATATATATATATTGTATTTATCTACAAGGGATATAGCGATGAGATGTTTGCATCTCTGTGTTTATGCACATACACGCATCAGTATGTAAATATCTGTATATAAAGGTTTTGAATGTGTGTGTTTGTGTGAGTTTACAGGATTATGGCAGCCTCATCCCTCACTCCTCTCCTGGCCCTGACCCTTTTAAACAACACTCTATCTTTCTCTGGGAATCCCTCCATCCATCTCTTGCTCTCCATCAATCTCTCTGTTTCTCTCACACACAACCCAACTGCTCAGGATGGAGGGAGGGATAGAAAGTTACAGAGGGATGCAGAGAGAGATGATCTTGTCTTTTTCAAGCTTCTTTTTATTCCATCAAGCATACATCTAGCCTCAAAACTCAACAATAACACATCCATCACACACACTCAGAAACACACACACACAGTAAGGCAAGGAGAGAAGAGTCATCTTCCACCATGACGGAAAAAGCAAATAAAGTTTCATTTATAATATAATAAGAAACCTTTATGGGATGAAAAGAATATGCTGTCACCCTGAGCCTGTGGAAATCGGTCCATGTGGATGGTTTCTCTGTAGATTTAATGCACACTACACCCCCTTATTGATGACTTGTCTTTATTACAATATGGATGAGAAGCATGATACAGTGTGCTTGTGTTTTTAAATCCTACATTGGTGCATGTGTGAAAGTTTAAAGCTTACTTTTAGAATACATAAATGTTGTGAAAGGAATCACTGGCTTTATGAATTAATTCCCTTCCTTGGTTAAGACAATATTTGGAACGTAGGTATAATATAGCATTTTTTGCAGATATCCAAGATGCCATTTTTTCCTATTTTGTCTTTCTATTAAATTTTGACTGACAGCTGATTCTTTATATTCAGAAATACTTTTTTTTTAAAGAAGGGGGGGGGAAGCATCTGTCTTTCATCCTGTTTCTTCCCCGAGCTCTCTCCAGTGAGTAAAAGTCAATTTGATATTGACTCTTTGTCTTATCATTTGCTCTGTAATTTTCTCTCTCTTTTTTTTCCCTCGCTTCCTCCAGTGATGTCGTCCTCGGTTTCTTTGCTGAATCAGCCATGATGGGCATCCAAAATAGTCAGTATGTTGATATCCAGTTGCTGGTATTTGATGCAGTGCCAGTAAACGGACTGCAGCTGGCATGTGATGCTCACACAAAGCTGTGAAGAGCAGTTTCTCAGCCCGGGATGTTGGACAGCAATGATGGGGCTCCAGGGATGTGCTAAATGAATCCCGGTGTATCATAAAACGAGTCAGAAGCACAGAGTTTTATGTTGAAAAACTTGTGTAGTATTGGTTAAAGCTGCACATAGACAATTGAAATTCAAAGTTATGTCTGCAAGAGAGAACTTTTGATTTCCCACTTGTCTTAATGTGTGATGTTTTAGTTATATAAGTTTGAGTAGCAGGTGAAGCCCGTTAAGAATCTGTGGTTGGATGCACTCTGATTACCCAAGGCTCTATGCAACTTTAGCTTTTAGCTCTTGACAGAGCTGATAAGTGTTTTGCTAAGATATGGCAGCATAGAGATTTCATACTTTGACTCACGCATGTTTACTTTGAGTATTGTGAAATTGACAACATCGTTACATCCCTACCAAATACTTTATCAAGTCATGGTAAGTATTTTCTGTAATGTGCCTGCCTTTTTTTCACATAGTTTCTCCATCTTAATTTTTTCTTCTAAAAACCAAACAATCTGGCCCATTAGGTTAGTGTTAAGGTCTAGGTTTAAATTTGGGTTCGGTCAGCTTGATTTTAAAAATAATTTTCAATTTTGGCCCAGCTATATCAACCTTTTAGTAGTAGCACAGCCAAAGTTTGGGATCTTGAAACTTTGAAAATGAACCATTTAACAAAGCATGTATCACCATGCTGACAGAATTATAATTTAGATCCTTTATTGACCGTAAATCCTCCGAGACATCTGGTTAACAGAGCGTAGATGGAGGATAGAGAGGCCAACAGACAGACAGATGGGTTACCATGGTTATCAGAGCATAAAGAGGAGAATGGAAGGTGATAAACCTGAGTAGGTATGTGTGTGTGTGTGTGTGTGTATGTGTGGGGCAGACAATCATTGTGTCCTTGTCATTCAGTGAATCTGAAATGTGAACCTTATCCTTTAGCCTTTTCTTTATCTCTCCTCATTGTTCAACAAGAAAAGCTTGAGAAAAAAAATGTCACCAAGAGATGAAGTCAGAGTTGTACACGTGATCAAATTTTGCAGGTAATAATTTTGTTTGGTAGACGTTGCTATGACAGCCAGTACTGTCACTGAGAAGCCATTAAAGTTGAGAAAGTAAATGTAGTTGAAATGCCTTTTTTTTCTTGCTGCCTTTTGTAGCAAAGCTTTCTAAATAGTTTCTGTTCTATTGTGAAAAATCGTATTCCTTTGATGTAAAATGTTTGAAATATTAGGTGTTTACCTGCATTATTTCTGCACTGAATTTCCAGTGTTGTGTTCTCGTAAGTGCTGCCCATACAGAGCTTTTAAAGACATCTGCCTTTCAGATCATTTATGACTATTTTTCTTGCTGGAGCCAGTCTGAGCTGTGTAGGTTGGTGGATGATTCACTGCACAAAAGCCCCCAAAAAGCAAAGGAAATTGAGCAACACTATCAACAAGTCTAAAAGAAGTGAGTTGGAATATTTCTTGGAAATTCAATGTCACCCTCTTTTTGTAACCATTACTGCAGCAGCTGGACACATCTGATCTGGTTAAGGTAAAGTAACAACTAGAATCAAAGTAAGGCAAACAATTAAATCAGGCAAGCTGCTGAAGTACAATGAATTACTTTTTTAATATCAAATGGCTGTATGCTGAGTACTGATGGGCAGAATCATGACTTGAAAAACTTTGAACATTGTATGACTAGCTGATTATGAATAACAAATTTCAGGAAATAAAAGGGGTGCAGTTAATCTTTCACAATTCAAACTTCAAAATAATAGCCTATAAACAATATATCTATAAAGTCTATAATTTATAACAAAATATTCATTACAGTAGTCTTTCAGTGGATCCAAGTGAAATCGCAAACAATGTAAGATTTGACTAAACTCCCAAATTTCCAGACTAGAAGAGCAAACCCACTGACAAACTGATACTAGGTTTAAGGTCTGACCTGTCTCAAGTCGAGATGAAATTAAACTTTTAGACTGCAAAGTCTCTCACACATCTTTGTATGCTGAGTCTCTTCCAAGCTATGAATTAAAGCTCATGAATATGTAGCATGTTGGCCATAAACAATAAAGGTCATTAAAATGCAATAGTAAAATAGCAATGAAGGTCTTTACTAAGATTAGAGTCTGGATTTTCTTTTTTGCCCACATGACAAATAGATTGTACATCTTTTTCAGTGCGGGATTCAGATTTAGAGGGCAGTGATGCAGTTCAGGTCTTGTGTTTTCTTTTGGTTGTTGCCGCTGCTTAACTTGATAGAAAGTGAACAAAAGTGTGGGGAGGACTTGACTCTACTCCCCACTGACCGGGCTCTTTTAGAAGCTAAGCAAGTTTTAAAATGTTGTGGTATGAAGGAAGAAATCACACAAAATGGATAAAACTATAACAATCTTGATGCATGTATAAGAGTGGCTCCTCTTGTCAATAAACTTTTCAGGGATGGTAGCATGAGCTGAACTTAGCATTTTAAAAAGTTTTTCTGTTTCAGTGTTTTTTTTTTTTTTGCAAATAAAGGATCTGCAATCAAAAAAGCCAATATTGCAGTCACTACTTGTTGAAGATATTACAGGAGATGGTTAACACAAGATGATACAGGGGCAACAGCACAGAAATTTCTAATTAACCAGTTTTTACTTGGATAATTTCAAACACTTGCCTCTACCTCTAATTATAAGTAAACAAAGGATGTTTCTACCTTGGGGGGGGGGGCTCGGTGTTGTCAGTGTTAACAGGCTGATC
>JAOXYM010000024.1:18256592-18280089 GCA_028567055.1 Leptatherina wallacei
ACACACACACACACACACACACACACATTCACATTCACACACAGGCACCTCTCTGAGACTTTTTTACAGATGCCAAATGTTGCTTTTGGCCACATTAGTGAGACAGACAGATGGACATTTAGACAGGATGCAGTCCTCACACTGCTTATTATGTGGCTGCTTGTTGAGTATTGGTGATGTGTTATTAACCAAAGCATCTTCTGCTTCTGATCTGCTTTAAAAGTAGGTCAGTGTTGGGTTTAATTTTACCTGAAATGATGACAAATCATGCATATCAGAGCAGCCATGCACACTTATACAGTATGGGATAATTAAGTGTGGTCAGTGTACAAATTGATGGGGGAAAAAAAATCAAAAATATTTTTTTCTATGGTTTAATTGGCATATTAGTTTCTTTAGCTGTTTTTATATTTCTATCGATTTTAAGTTTTGGCAGTTTTGGTCTTCCATAAGGGTGGAAATGTGATGTATAATCAACAGCACATCAACTTGAAAAAGTTTCTCTCTTTATGTGTGTACTGTAATCTAAGTTTTTCCATTATGTGTTGTGGTTGTTTATCGAGCTGTCTGTGCATGTGAGTGCCTTCTGTGGAGTTGGAAACGGACAGATTCTCAGATTCACCTGCACTAAATAAAGGAGATCACAGGCGTCATACACTGATGATGATAGATGAAAAAGTCAACATTGGTGTTATCGTCCAGAGACTGGGATTTGTTCAAACTTAAGGCAAAGAAGATTTTTCTTTTTCCTCACATTTCACCTGAAGGACTTTCCGTCTGCATTGTAAGTCAGAATCGATCACATGGGATCACCAGACATCTTCATCCAACCTGCATGAGTTGCTGTGGTAACGACGTAGGTCACATTGACAATGGAACTTCAGTACTGTTTTGCCTGAAAAGTTGGAAACTTCTGAAATGGTATCTACATCTCTTTCCTCACTGCATTACCTCTCCATATGCAAATATTTGTCATTTCACAAGTTTAATTATTGGATGCACTTTGTCTACTGCATGACACGATTGTTTTTACATGTGTTCAATGAAGGTTGCAAGTTTTTACGTCACACTGGTGCAAATTGGCTGTTGGCAAGACTTGCTGTGAATGCCAAACAAGTTGTCATGTTACAAATCATTTCCTGCTTGCTTTAAACTCCAGTTTCAGGTGAGCTCCAGGAAGCTTTCCAGTCTCAGCTGAAGAATATGAAAACTCTTCCAACTGCACTCATACTTCATTATGGAGCTGGGTATCACCACTAATTTCCTGAATCGATTCAACTCGCAACAGCCTGATTCTATTTGATTTTGATTAAATTCAATCCATTATCGATTCATTCACAGATATTTATGTAACAACAATTTTTTTCTTGCATATTAAATGCATGTCAGATACCTATTTTCATAAAACACTCATATCTGGGAGTAATCAGATAATTATAAAAATCTGATGTGTCTACATGAAATGCACTTCTGAAATACATTCAAAAGATCATTGTCTGCATTTACAGTACGGACTTGCGTGGTGACGTCATTTCCTGCTATTTTCCAAACATTGAGTGTTTGTTGAACATGGCAGAGCCCATGGTCTTAGTGTTAGCTGCTAATGTGAGAGGTAATAAGCTGCTAAATGGTTTCCAGGTTAATATAATCCATTGGTGAATGAAAAAAAAAATCCAAATTTGGCATAATCTTATTGAGAGAAGCTGATTTTGTGCATGTAGGTGCTTTGTCACAGCTGAGAACATAATTCACCAAAAGTAATTTATCCTCCTCCTTTATGAAGTTTCTGATAGTCTTCCAGCCTTACATATAGAATTTTCATCATTGGGTGTCCAAAAACAGAGTTATTCTGAGTGCTATTTTAAAAATATGAATTTGGCATTATCTCAGTAAGATAAGCTGATATTGGACGGAAGTGATACAGGCAACCTTTCAGTTGTGAATATTTGCTAAGAGCTCACAGACTTACCAATTTGAGCCTCAGTAAGTCTCGAGAGTAGGGTCACTGTTGCCAAAAAAAGTAGCTCACAAAATAATCGATCTCTGAATTTTATTTATCAATATTGGTTTTAATTCAATTTTAATTGATTCAAATCAATTTTCTTTTTAACCCAGCTCTACTTCATTCTGTGTAGATATGATCAAACATGCCTAAACAAACATCCAAGATGAAACCTCAAGGGTAAGATTTTTTTACAACATTATAATATGGAAAAAAAAAAAGAAATAGCTTTCCTTCTACATATAGGGAATAAATCACAGAGCAGCACATATAACTGATATATGCTGTATATATCTGTTGGCTTTGTTTTGCAACTATAAGAACCATTGTTGGTACTGTACATACAACACTACACATGTGGAGGTTGTGGGTCTTCTACTCAGAATCTGAAACATGAATGGATGCTGTGTAATATCTGAGAAATGGCCGAATGCGGATTTAACTGTTATTGATTTTTGTTGTCGGCAATAACAGCAGAATCTAATAAATCCTGTTCAAGGAAATTCTATAAGAGCAAACCTTTTTTATTCAGGTTCACTTGTAATATCACAACCTTTGCAGCACTTTGATTCAATAAAGTTTGTTTGAAGACGCCTCTCTAAGGAAGGTTTGTGTAGGCCTTGCTTCCTTTCATTAGTGCTTAGAAAAAAGAGGGCGGGGGGGGCAAACATACCAAGTCTCTACTGCCAGTCATCATCGAACACTCTTTTATACGTGGTAGCATTGATGCACTGTCTCCTGGTTTGAACTTACAGCCAGCTCTTGGCATCATAAACTTACCACCATCGCTCAACTACACTCTTAACATTCACTTTAAACCATCTAACTCCTTTTAGTTGAATTATGTTTTAAGTATGTTTTGGAACTTGCAATATAAAATCAAGTTTAATCATGTGTTCTTTTTTCCTGAAAAGTTATAATCAAGAGGCCACTTGGCCTGATACACACAGTTGGTATCACATGTCTCAAAGCAACGGCTGAGTTTGAACCTTTTTTATGCCTGATTTGGTTGCTTGACACTGTTTTACTGTCCTCTTGTTCCTAGATCCATACGTCTCTGATTAATGGTCGACCTAGTGCAGATGACCCCTCCCCGACCCTGTTGAACTTCACTTCCGCCCGCTACATTAGGTTGGTGTTCCAGCGAATCAGAACGCTGAATGCCGACCTCATGACGTTGACACTCAATCACCCCAAAGATGTTGATCCCATTGTGACTAGACGGGTGAGGCTCAGGACACACTTTATTCTTTTTTAAATCCTGCAAAGGATCAAATCTGGTTGAAGATTATTTAACGTGAACAAACTCCTTTTTATTTTTATTTTTACTTAGATCAACTAATATACCAATATAGATAAGGTTTTAAATTTGTAAATCTTACTCATGGTGGTCATTTTTATATATTTTTGCTTTCTCTTCCTCTTTCTTCAGTACTATTATTCTATTAAGGACATCTCAGTTGGAGGAATGTGCATCTGTTACGGTCATGCCAAAGCCTGTCCTCTCAATGCAGCTACAAAGGTAAAACGCTTCACTCCATGTTTTTTAAGTCCAGTTAGTGTTATTGAAGCCTTTCCACATTTCTATCAAAGAGCAGCTTTTTATCTATCCGCTCGTATCAAAGTTTCTGTTTGTGTGTCTGCATGTCTGCAGGGGACACAGGTGACACAATGAAGCATTGTCTCTTGTGTCACTTCAGATGGAGGCAAGTTTGATACCAGACATCTGATCTTTCTCTCTTTCTCTGTTTTTCTCTCTCTGACCAAACACACACCACACATCCGTGTGCTGTCCTGAGGCTGAAATAAGTAGTCTTGAAAATACGTGATGTCAGTGGTGTGTAAAGAGCTCTGGTTTCCTGCTTTTTCTACTCTCCTTCCCATCTGTAAAGGCTGTACCAACTGAGGCAATTACATTGATTGCAGAAAGCAAATCAAGTCTTGTTGATTACCCCACATCAGAGGATGTCATGAAATAATGTCAATATTTAAATTCTAAGTTGATTGTATATTTTAAGCATGTTTATACCAATTTATTATGTTTTCATATAGTGTGTCAAGTACATTCTACTTTATATCTCTGCAGTGCTGTTGATCATCTCTGTGTCTTCTCATCATTTGCTTCTATTTCTTTGACACAAGTGAACGACCAAGTTGGTAAAGTGCCGGTGTAGGTACCAGATGTGCTCGGGTAGTCAGATCTTCTCGGGGGGCCCTGCGCCTGTCGATGACGTCTCACTATGGCAACGCCGGTCTCTAACAACTAGATCTGCTCGGGGTCTCCATTAATGAGATCGGTTCTATATAGAATTTTTCGTATAGAACTACAATCCCTCAAAATTTATCCGAAATCCGTCCAGCCAATAATTTAAGTCATCAGCAGGCGCAAGGCCCCGGGCAGATCTGACCACCAGAGCACATCTGATACTTAGACCAGGCAGCTGTTCAGGAAGCAGAAAAGGTGGTGATCTATGTGCTGATTTGTTAATGATTTGCTCAGATGCGTACTCAGCACAATAGCTGCCTAAGCTCAAATCTTCCTTGTCTTGGATGAAAGGGGTAAATTCACAGATGCCAACAAATTGAAACTTGGCTCTTGCCTTGCTATTATGCCTCACCCTTCTCAGTTAAATCTGGCATCCTAACCACATCAACTGATTTATTGAAAGTCTTGAATTGAATTACTGAACCCTGAAGTTGGCAAATATCTTTCCTATTTCGATTTATTCCATGTGTTTTGGTTTTGAATGTAATTCTCTCTAAGGAGAGAAATGGTGGAAGTATTGTCAGTACTAACTTTTTTCTGTCAATTCTGTAGTACATGCATATTGGTAATTTGCTGTCTGTGATGTCTTTTTTAGGTCTGTAATTTCCAGATGTATGGAAATATTTTGGTGCATTGGTTGTATTCTAAGCTCATAAAATTAATTGAGTAATTTGATAATCATATAGTTCTCATTGTGCCTCAGTCAGTTCACCACAATAGAATTATTAAAGCCCTGTTATCTCTATTAATATATCTTATTTAAAAACAATAGAAACAAAGTAGGGTAAAACAATATGTCTTAATCTATAACCGCAGTGTAAACGTGGTTACTCATGCAAAGGATCCAACATGCAATCTAAAAGTAAACCATACATCTCATGTGGGTGATAAGTTAGGGCTAGAGGGCTATTGTCCTTTATTAGAATATTTTTTTCTGAAGTTAAAATGAGCTGCTTCACTTCCTCTTTGATTCAAGAAGCCAGCGTGTGGTCAAGGATGAAGTCTCTTAATTGCACGTGTAATTGATATAAATTAGAACCAAACTAAAGCTGGACATTAAGTTATTTTTCATCATCAGCAATGCAACAGACTGCAGCAAGGAAGTGGATCACAAATATGTGCATTAGTCAGATTACCAGTCTCCCAGTCATCACAAGATCTGTATATTCAAACACAGGACACATAATTGGAAGATCTGTAAAAACAAGGCTGGCGTTTCAGTTTTCTTCTGTTTTTGTATGAATCTGTGTGTTTTGTAGAAGTTTAGCTGCGAATGTGAACACAACACATGTGGGGAGAGCTGTGATCGCTGTTGCCCAGGATACCACCAGCAGCCCTGGATGGCAGGGACCTTCCTCACTCAGCATGTCTGTGAAAGTAAGAACAACTGCATACTTAGATAACACTCATCTACTCTTAGGTTTACATCATCTCATCACCTGAATAAGATTAAAAATGTTCTTTCAGAGTTCTTGCAGTGCTGTAGGTTCATGTGTTTATCGTCCTATTACATATACCCACAAACCATGTCATGTAGCAGTGAGCATGGGCAATACAATCCTTACAGCTTGGCTGAATGAACTCTATGAATTCTATAGCAGTTGACTGAAATGCACTTTCTCACCATACAGTCTGAATCAGTCTTTGGTACTGTATAAAGCCATTAAAAGTCACCTTTGCATCCATTAACCTTGATCAACTATGTCGCAGTAAAAGGATGATGTTGGAGTCTAGCATCATAAAACTGAGGTTACAATATGTAATCTTCATTTTATTTCACTCAAAGTGGACCTTGTGAAAGGCTCTGTAGCAACAGAGGCCAGATAAATGACTCTTGCTGCCTTGACACTGACACAACATGACTAAAATGAAAGAAGGTCCCTACTGGCACAACTATTAGAGAAGTAGCCGTGATGGATTCAGTCTATTCTGAGGTGGACCAGAATATATTATTAGATAATTAAGAGAAAAAGACACCACCACCTCAAATAAACTTATATTTCCACTGAGATTTTGTGCTTCATCATCTTGGCTGTTTTGGTTGTCAAGTTTAGCAGTTAATCTCAATAGGATCATCTCTATCCACAAACTTTGACATGGCCACTCTCATACAAAGAAAAGTATTTTCAGGCTGTTTCTAAGGCTGCAGAAAAACTTATCTCCATATTTATATTGGATTCAGGGGTTGAACTTTACCTTTAATACCTTGCTAAAAACCTTTGTGACAATGTAAAGGTTATGTCCTGTTGAAAGGACAATGGGCAGTACCAGATATGAGATTGTCTTGAGGGCCGGACCGGATGTGAGACTTCCACTGCTGTTATTCCATCAAGCCAAAGCTGTGAGCCATGTTCATTCAGAGCAGTGGATCGACTGTGTCAACTCGGAACTTGCTGCAGTCATACTCTGATTTAATGGGGACCACATTTCATTATCACATGTTTCAGCTTGTATGAATCCAGTCACGTTCAAAACAAACTGGCAGTTATGTGGATGGATTTTGTCCCCAGAAAATTTCTGTGACCCAAACTTTGAGTTCAGGTTTTGTATGGGATTTCTAAATGACAAAGCATTTTATCTAACTCGTGCATTTTAGACCACTTTATGAAATATAGCAAAGTGCATAAAAATGGCAAGGGCAAGCTGAGTGGAAGAGCTTTTTTTTTCTCCCTCTCTGGAACCCTGGAGATAACACACTAAACCTTACGGCGCTGTCTAAAGAGCAGAATAGGATGTTTTTCTCAACTTCTGAGCATAAAAACTAAAAGGATTAGAGAAGGGTCCCCCCTGGCTGTATATAATACTGTATAGTAGGTTTACAGAGTAGGTGAGACCCCACAAATCCTGTTTAATACAGAACTTAAGCTCACTAACTTTCCTTTTTGTGTGGGTGTGTTTGTTTTTTCAGAGTGTAACTGCCATAGTAAGGCAGAGGAGTGCTACTTTAATCAGACAGTTGCTGACCTATCACTCAGCCTGAACGTCCATGGTCAATACAGAGGGGGTGGAGTCTGTATCAGCTGCCGTGACAACACAGCTGGAATCAACTGTCAAAGCTGCATTTCTGGATACTATAGACCCACAGGGGTATGTCAGATATACAGTCCAAAAAATCAATGAAGCCACATATTTTATTCACTTGATAGAAATATGCTTGCCTGGGACAAATGCACTGAGTTTTGTTTGTTAAATGATCCATTCTTTGTAGTGGTACATAAATGAAGTACTTGAAATGATAACCTATTGAATGCGCAGAAAAAAATAAACAAACAGTGGATTGTATGGCTTTCTTTAAGTATCATGCTTAATACTCTGTAATACTTGAGCTGTTTAAACTTATTTATGTGGCAGGGTCTTACTTGCGTGGGTTGCACAAATTGGACCAGTTTAGGGGTTTACTCATATTAGTATAATTGTTTCAGCTGAAACAATTATACTAATTAACAATGTTTTCATTAATTCATTGAGACTGACATGAATGTGCAAAATCCTAGTTCATACAGGAAGATTTAGTATTTTATTAGTAAAGAATATGTTGACCCAACCAATAGAATTGAACAGAATTGCAAAAAAATTTTAGCATTTAGTTTTTTTAATGTTCAATCAAGTTACTTTTTTCGTGTTCAGGCATCTGTATCTTTCTTGAAACACAGAAATGAATAAAAACATTTTATCCGTGCAGGTGAGTGCTGATGAAGAGGACCCCTGTATCCCCTGCTCATGTGACCCACAGGGTTCTGTCAGCCAAACTTGTGTCACAGATTCAAGTCAAGCTACACCCAGTAAGCACATCCTTTTTTATCTTTTTATTCTTTCTCTCATTTTGTCCATCATTGTTGCTCTTGCTAGAGTCAAGTCTTGAGATATAGTATGTTAGCCTCTCACTAGTCACACTTACAGACATTTGGAGCACACACATTTCTCAGTTTTAAAGTGGTACTTCAGTGATTTTGACATTGCATTAATTCAGTCCAGCTTGATTTCCACTGGGATTTAGTACGCTAAAGTTCAGCAGTAGGCTTCTGTTGTGAAGAAAATGTCTTTAACAGAGCTAAACTATTCATATCAAGAGGTAAATTTATTCCTCAGTCTATTTTTGTTGTTTTTATATGAGGAAAGTGGAGCTATTTTAGGTGCAGCCACCTCAAAGATATTCTCATTTTCTTTTACTCACACTGTGTGTGTGCATTTGCTTCTGTGATTGACAGGCCAGCCAGCAGGGTCATGCTGGTGTAAGGAGGGTTTCGGAGGTCTGCGATGTGACAGGTGAGAGACACGCATACGCACACATACTGAAAGAGACAGACACATAGTGACAGGTGAGCAGAACCTTTCAGCTGTTGTCTGCTCCAATTAGTGTTTTGAAATTGTCAGAAAGTTTCCATTAAGCCCTTTGATGATATTATCACACTGGGAGCCAACACTAGGTACAGAAGTCACTGAGTACGAGGACTGACCAGGATTCCCTGGAAGAAGAGATCTCACATCTCGATGGGACTTTCATGACTAAATAAACAATAAATAAAAGACAAAAACAAACCCTGCATCAGAACTGTACTCTGTTTGTAAATAAGGGAAATGTGCTCATCTGTATTTGTGTTTGGAATTTTGTCAATTGCTCATCACCAAGAAGAGTCACGTGCAGCAAAGAGAATCTCTGTCAGATTCGCTTTAACCGAGATAAACATAACCGTTGTAATGAGAGCTGAACTTTCACGTTTCTCTTTAATTATTGTTATTAAACTCATTTTTCTCCAGGTGTGCTGTCGGTTATAAAGGCTACCCATCCTGTCAACGCTGTAACTGCAGTGTGGAAGGAAGCACGAACACTGACCCATGTGTAACACCCTGTGTATGCAAGGTACAGACATCCATGCAGGGACACGCACACTGAGACTTGTGTGCACACACGTAATGACAAGTACTCTGCGTTAACCTTTCTAGCCTTGTCATCATTATTTTCAGCACATTAACACTGCAATAACATGCCTTGTGCTCATAACGTCAGTTTGAGGACAGCTCATAAACGCTCTGCATCCTCTTTCTCTCTTTTTCTGTCTTCAAACCATCTTACATGCAGGAAAACGTTGAGGGAGAGAACTGTGACCGTTGTAAACTCGGATTCTACAATCTGCAACGTGACAATCGACGTGGCTGCGAAAAGTGCTCCTGTATGGGCGTTGCCAGTCAGTGCTCTGCCTCCACATGGACCTATCAGAACGTAGGAGTTCTCACACTCATGTTCTTCAGTTATGGTGATGTTTTGTCAAACATTAGTAAATCTTTAACATTATCTTTATGTTACGATAAAAGCTTATATAAGCATCCATTTCTTTCTTGTATCACTGGCTTCCAGCTGGGAAACTTCCTTTTTCTTGTATTTGATCAAAGAAAACATTACTGCTGCATCCATTTCTGCACATTGGAAACTTGATGTTGACAGAAATTGTTCTGCACAATTTTATGTTGTGCTCTTTTTTTCTTTTTTCTTGCTGGCATTAAAAAAAGAATATTGATATGGATATATTTCAGAAGAATTGCTGCACTTTCAGATCTAGGAAGGCAGAGTTTTCAGAGAATAATTTTACTACCAGTGTTTGATGGCCTTGACAGTTTTTACATTTGAGTAGACATATTGCTTAACAACTTAAAACAGAGGAATCTGCCAGGGTCTTTTCACTGAAGTGCTGCTGCAACATCTTTATTTTAGAAACTCTGTTTCTTTAAGGATAATCGGCTTTGCAAAACAGGCATGAGATGGGATTATTGATATGAGACAGAAGATTGGATACATGTTTCTAGTTTCTAAGTGCAGTGCTTTGTGAGGCATGAGAGCAACACCAGACAGACTTTACTAGAAAATGTTCTCACTCCCTGCTTGGATTTAGACAAAGACATTACTTCAGAATTTTACAGGTTGCTCAGGTTTCACATAAACACTATGGAAGCCAAGAGTGGGCAAATGAGCAAATCTTTAAAAATATTGTTAACTTCATTATCTTGAGATGATGAGTTAACTATCGTGTTATGTCAAGATAATGGTTTTAAAGTTTTCTGTAAGCCTCACCTTAATGTTACAGATTCTGACTTCCTGCGACAGTAACTAATGAAATTAAGTGCTTGTCACTCTTTTTCAAGCTTCCCTTGATCATCTTTTGATCTGGAGAAAACAAAGTTTCTTGACTTGTCATAACCAGTAGGCGGTTATCTCGAGAAAACAAAGGCCAGCTTTTTGAGATAATGATTAAGAATTGACTTGTCAAGTTAAAACAAACCTAGGGATCTTGAGATAATGGTATGAAAAATAAGTAAAGGTAGGCATGGCTGTTGTCAGCTTGCGTGTAAACACAACATTTTACAGCAAAACATTATTTGCTGGTTGGCTGGTTTAGCTTTTAACATCATGTTGTTAGGTTTACTTGGTGGATCATTATTGCCTCCGCCAAGGTTTTTTGTTAGGGGGGGGGGGGTCATGATCACCGCCTGGATCCAGAAATTATTTGACGGGATCTTTACAATGGGGAGATAGGGATGACTTTTCCATTAGAGCCAAAATAATGGCCACAATCATCGGCAGAAAAAAGGTCTGCGCTCTGAGTGCTTCTAGTTGATGCTAAAATTAGTTTGTATTACAACTCGACAACCATCATGGATGCCATTTTTACCCCCTTCACATACAGTTGCTTTCATGACCCCTGGAAGTCTGATGATATTTGAATCTAATTGTTGTTTGAATCTGCCTGCATGTACATATGTCACATGGACACGTTTTTTTCTTAGAGCTCATCGACCTCTGCCTTAATGACATGGCAGAATCCCACTTGTTGGGAATTGGCTAACAAATGGCTGCTTCCTACTGGGAGATGAAATTAAGATTATTAACAAATAATTGTTTCAGTCACAGACTAAAATAAACACTTCTTATATATCCTGTAGTCAGATGGTTTTCCAACTACACTTTATTCATAAACTTGATGGTTCATTGTTTCATCAAGCAGCAGTACTACACTGCCTGGTATGACCAAGCCTTGAACCTTTTAACAAGAGTAGGCTGAGAATATTGAAACCAAAATCTCGTTGATCATAGAGGCATAAAAAAAAGACATCATTGACAGCCCAAAGACGTTTTTTTAGATGACAGGGAAACTGCTCTTCCATTCTGGTGCACCGGTTTCATAAACAAGCATACATCAAAACCAACACAAAGTACAAGGGAATGTAAATTTGGCCCAAAGGGTTTTAGCCCAGCAAACATTAAAGACATGTATATTTATCAGTGGGATATCAATTTTAAGAACAAAGACACTTTTTTTTTTTTTCCAGAACATGCACCCTATAGGAGCATGGAGTGGAGGTGGGAGGCAAGGAAAGGAGTAAAAATGCAGAGAGTTGAGAGAAGAGGTGAGGACTAGAAAGGAGAAGGGAGTAAAAAGACAAGAGGTGAGAGGGAGGAGAGGAGAGAGGAAGCAAGAGGAAAACAGTTTTTGACTGACAGGTGAGGTGGGAGAGGAGGGGAGAGAAGAGGCTGACAGGATGACAGCTCTGATTTAGACACAGATAGCATGTGTGTGAGTGTGCTCAAAAGGGGAAACCAAGGTTAGATTAATTGCAACGACTCCACACACAAAAACACACACACGCAATCCTCCAGGAGTGTCGGTTTCAAGACTTCCTGGCTGATATGTGACTGATGGACAACACTGTTAAAGGTGTCTTGACTTTTACTTACAATAGATGAGAATTTCAAAAAACACATAAAACACATTAGACATATGTGGACATATTAGATTTTATATTGTTGACATTTTCTTTTTTTTCTTTTTCTATTAACATTTTCTCAGTACAATGGTTACTGGAACAGTAAGGTAAAAGAAGAAGGTGGTGTTTCGAGGAGCTTTAAAATGAATTTGCCTTTGCCAGTCCTGAGTGATCAAGTGCAAATTGAGATACTGAACTCTGAATTTCTGTAGATGTTGTGTTTGGCAGGTGAATAAATCTGTTTGAACATTCAGTACATTGTTGATTGCAGTTGTGGGAGCAACAAATCACAACCATCACACCATTAGCTGTGTGAGATTGTTAAGCTTGTCCATATTTAGTATGACTCACCTGCACATGTTTTCAGTCACATGCAGCTGATCTGACAGTAAGGAAATTGCTTTTTTAAATGTGAGGCTCGGCTCTGTTTGAAACCCTTCATATATTAATTCACTGAAATTGTTTTAAAAAATCAATGTTTACAAAATAAAAAAAAATCAATGGTTTCAGAGACATCTGGTTTATATTGAATTGTATTCTACTACATTTAACACCATATTAGTGCATATTTGATGCCACTTTGACCATTGAATATCTCTAGATTTGATGTAATTTGTGGCATCTACCAGCAAGTTAGTTGTATAGAGGGGTAATAAAATCAGATACTTCAAAAATGAATTCCTTTTAATTCCCTTGAATATAACATTAGTAGAAAATAGCATCTAATGATAACACATATATGTAATGACATTCCTTTTTGTAGTGCATATTGCATAACCTTGTAGGTCGCAATCTGTTTTTACTGTAAATCCTCCACACATGTATACTTGCATACAAAAAAATCTCCAATTAATCACACTCTCCTTTCCATAGGAACACTAATGGCCTCCTTTAGCTTGCATACCTATGGAGATTTCACATTTGATGTTTTCAACAGCCTGATAGGGGCCTTGGTTTTAACTGTTAAACAATTCCTGGGGGTTTCTAAACAGTTTGTAGTTCTGACTATGGCAATAATTTGAAATTGTGTTTGCACCGAAACTAGATGTTACACCGTCCTTTGGCAATCCAAAACATTTGTATGCAGTGTGATGGGGAATATTTATTTTAAACTGAATCAGATTGAAGTAGTAAGCTAAACATCACGGCTGATTTATTCTGTATCCTCAAGGCTGTAAATGCAGAGATCCGGCACCCATCATTCCTTTGAAACGTATGCATCAACATCCTCAAAATGAGACTTAATTTTCTCCAGAGTCGATCGGTGCACAAATCTGTGCTGAGTAAAATGACGCTTAAAGATGCACACATGGTGCTACTGGACTGTTTCATCTGCCATGGACATTGTTATAGCTGGTTGACATGCTTCTAATTCTCTCCTGCAGTTTTGGCACAAAAAATGTCTTTGCAGTGGATATTGTTTGATTGATGACTTTGCATCTGCTTGTTGGTCTCATTGTAGAGAAGGAATATGTGAGTTATATCTTTTTAACGCCATCATCAATCATTTACCCAGAGTTTAAGATGTGCTCTTATACGATTCTTTAATTTCTCGCTATTCCTTTAAACAAAGAACTCTTGTATGAACAACAATCAGCATACTATTGTGTGCACCAGCACTGTAGATGCATTTCATCTTCACACATACTTTTGATAATCCAGTAAATGTATTATGATTTTTATACATTTGGAAATTGAATGTCCACAGCCTGTGCAGTGAAAACCTCTCACACCCCTAATGATCTTTGATGGTCCTCTTAGGGGGTGCAAGGAAGTTGTGAATGAGTGATCTTACAATATTTGATAACTCAGGTAAGATGGTCGAAATTCATGCATGAACATAATTTCTTTTGTGATGCGTGAAGCAGAAAATTTGATGAAACCTTACGTTTTAAAAAAGAAAAGCACCACCAACTCAGGGAGGTGAAATTGGATCAATAGAACAACAGTCAGTTGTTTGTGTTTCAGGTTGTGTTGATGTTTATCACCTGTATTAGTAGTTAATTCATATGCAAGGAATAGATAATTAAATCTATTTAATGCTTTTTTTAAGAATACATGAAGGAATTGTGTATTCACAGCACATTTACAACAAATCCTCAGTGTATGACTCATGTACAAAGATTGCTGGAAGCAACATCTTAAAATTGAAAGCTGACCCTGTGTTGAAACCTGGACAGAAAAAAAAGGCACAATTGGGTCAAAGCCTTTTCACAGAATTGCTTATATTATCCCAAACAATTTAAAGCAGAAACGCTTTTTGCTGTTGATGGAGCTGAAAGAAAATCACTTTTTCCTCCTCTGTGTGATTGCTGTGTTTTTTAGGAGACGACTCTGACAGGCTGGCACCTGGTCGGAGACGCGGGAGGGAAAGTGTTGTCAATACACAGACAGACACCTCCGTATCTGAGCGTCAGACACTTAGATGTTGTGAACGATCTTGGCTCTGCCTACTACTGGAACGCACCTGGACTATACTTGGGAAACAAGGTTAGTCACTAGTCATAATAGTCTGTATTCTTCTATCTCATCATTGGTTTCAGGCCAAGAAGAGAGAGAAAAGGTTTTATCTCAGGCCTAAATTTTCTTGTGATATCTGAATTTACTATGATTACACCGTCTTCTCATTTTATGGTGTAATATCAGTGAAAGGGACACATGCCTGAATACATAAACACATTCAGTCTATGATCTAGAATATATCCCCTGGGTGGACGTTTGGTGAGAATATATCCCGCTGGGATGTTCACCTCGCTCCTAGCCCTTCTCCTCCATATCAGCTTCTGCTAATGTTGACTGTTTGAATCTGCACTGTGGTTTTCTGTGGCCGTGATTAGACTTTATCACTCCAGCTGGTAAATAGCTGCAGTCCATGTTTCTGAAGTCGAGTTTTTGCCCTATTACAACAACAACAGACTGACTGTGATGTTTGTCTGCATGCCGTGGCTTAGAGGAATCTACCACTGAATTTCATTACTTTGCACCCTGCAGGCCTGGCTTGTCATCTCACTTCTTTGTCTGAACCTCCATCCCTCCCTCCTTCTAACCATCCCTCCATCTCTGCTTCTTTTCATCGGCCCGCTCCTCTAACTCTCACTCCATCTCTCCAGGACTGCCATTTTTCACCTCCCTGTTCCTAAATCATCTCCCTCCACTTCCCCCTAGCTTTCTTGTCTCCCTCTTTCTCTCTCTCTCTCGCTTGCTTTGTGTCTCTCGGGGTAAACAGTGTTTCGCCTGTTGCACTCGATAATCAACTGCTTTTCTCTTAGCGCTCGCACACATGCACACCAAACGCGTACCCACACACAGTAACACTCATGCAGACTCCTAGGTCTATATAAGTCAGATAATGATGTGTTTTGGAGGCATTAGGGACAGCGGAGCAGAACCGCATGCCTACAAACATGGGAAACAAACAAATTACCACTGTGTGTGTGCGTGTGTGCATGCCTGCATGCGTGTGTGTGTGTGTGTGTGTGTGTGTGATTGCTAAAAGCAGTGTGTGAGTACTGTATGAAAAAGCAATTCTTTGCTTTAGTCTCTGATCGAGTTACAGAGATAGATGCTCTTTGACTTGATGTGACTTGTTCACACACACACGCACACACACACACACACACACACACACACACACACACACACACACATACTCAGACAAGGGTCTGTCATGTTAGTGTGTGTCATTGGAAGTGACAGGCTGTGCTTGTAATAACAAGCTAGCAGTGGATGTATAAGGGCATAAATGTGTGTGTGATAATGTTCAGCACAGCTTGCATGACCTCCTGTATCATTAATGCCACGGATGTTCATTGGCCTGTTCCCTGCTTCGAGGATGCTCATTGGTCCAGAAGCACGTTTCACTGATGCTCATTGGGTGTTTTATCGCCCGTGATGGCCCAGGGACTGCTCGCTCTCAATAATGGCAATTACCATCATTAAATAGCTGCTTTGATAAAATAATATTCATCCAGAGTTTCTGCTTTATTTGGCAGTGTTGAAGAGATAAGTGGGGTTCAGAGTGGAGAGCCAAAAGTAACTTCAGATTACATATGAGTGCAACATCATTTTAACAAAGTTATCTACATATTTTTTGGTATTTTGGCGACATTCCTAGATTCTCAATCCAAAGTCTATTTAGTTTTGATTCCAAAGCTTAAAACGGTTTCAAGAGGATTAAATTTGCTTATTTTCATGGACATGTGGACTTTCAAAAATTCCTTTTTTTCCCCTGCATATTTAAATTTCTTCTAGCACAATTGTTGTTTGAGAAACTTGTCAACCAAGATAAAAAGCCTGAGTGTTTTCCTTTTCATATTTTAAAGCTGAAAGTAAACATGTTGATAGCAGTAGAGCATTTTCAGCCTCATTCTCGTCTTCGAAAGCTGTCAAAGTCTAACCTCCATACCCTGTTTTACTAACAGTCACGGTCAAGGCGGATAAAAGCTTTACAGACAAGAAATGCTCATCATTTGGAGAAAAAGAGTGACAAAGATAGATGGAAACAAAAACGGAGTATTAGAAGACTGTAACTGAGAGATAAAGGGATGATGGATGAACTTGGAGAGAGGTGAAACATCTTTTGGTGATAGATGATGAAAGAAGCCTAATGTGCTAAAACTGATGGACAAACACACAATTCAGCTTATGATACATTTTCTTTAATTCTCTAACTTTTCCACTGTCTTCTGCAGCTTTCGATATCCATTTCTCATCCAGTCATGCTAAAGCCAAAACATAACAGAATGATATTGATGAATAACAAAGAAAGAAACGGGTGCAAAAACCTGGAAGAAAAGGAGGAATTTGTTTTAGAAAATGTTATCTGTATAACTTTACTTTTAATGATTGACAATGCCAAGTTGTCCTGAAATAAACTGACCGTGATACAGATGCTGAATTTGATATGGCTGTAGTTCAGGAGGCAATTTAGTCACATTTTAGCCAGAAGGTTGCTAGTTTGATCCCTAACAAGAAACTAAACCCCAAATAATATCTATAAAAAATATCTGAAAATTTTAGATCACCATTACGCCAAACTTTTTTTCTCACCACTGCTGCTCTTTTACACTCTTTGCATGTATATGTCCAATTTTCTGCCATGACACATTCACTGCACTGTGACTATCAGATTTAAAATATATTTTCTAAGCAAACTTAACCTGTAGGCTGATAAAGGCTTTTATGTTTCCATATTTGCACTTAGTGCTGGTGATAACTAAATGATCAAGTGGGATTTCTGCCACTAAGATACATCTGCATTTATACATCTGCATATGTTGAATAAAAGATGCCATCTTGCTGTTTTAAGTTTTGACAACAAGCTACCTCAGCTGACTTTGAAAAGTAAGTGAGCCGTAGCAATGCTGAACAATTGATTGGCTCTAAGAGAGTGGAAGAGAAATGAGTGAGCTGCTCTTAGTCATCTTCATGAATAAGATGTGCATACCGACTTACAGTTCCTTTAACCGTCTTTTGTCAAACCGTCATTCACCAGTAGAAATAACTATCATGCCATAGTCCTGCACACAACCATTTCAAAGTGCATCAGATGAGCTTCCTTCTCCTCTTTTCAATTATCACAATATGCAACACTGAACAGCAGCAAAAATAACATGTAATAAAATGTTATTTGACATTATGTCCAGAAGTGGCTTTCTTAACCTAATTTGTCCCATTTATCAACCCACATAAATCAGACAATAAATTAACACTACCTTCTCAGTCCTTCTGCTTGACCCATCAGTGCATAGATGGATTAATAGTAAATTTTGCAGAGCTGAGTCTCCCTAGACTGTGCCTGTTCAGGTGCATCCTGCAGATGCTCAAGCAGATTTCAGATCTGGGACATTTTGAAGCTGGTTCAGCAGTTTTGCCTGTTTACTGTGTTCCTCAGGCTGTTCCTGAGCAGTTTTGCTGGTGCAAAAATGTTTGAAATGGGTACATGTCAAAGTAACACCTTCAAAAATAGCCAGACAAAGGTTTTCCAGCAGAACATTGTGTCAATGTGTAGCAGAGGAAATACTCAAACCAACTCATTACTTAAGTATAGAAAAAGATTTATTAGACACAGCTTTATTAATGTATTAATGTGTGAAAACTCTGCCCGAACCAGTGACTATACACTTACTTTACTGAGTCTGACAATGACTAAAAAGCCTCTCTAAATTTCCTGGAAACCTGCAAGCTATAATAGCTTTCTGTTCCTGAGTTGTTGTACACAAATTGGGTGCATAACTTTCTCCAACCCATTTTGCCAGCCCCATTCTGTTGAGACAGATGAATAAAAGGGAAAGAAAAGTGTTTGACCACCCAGAATCCAAACCTTATACACATAGTACCCCATGCCAAGATACTTAGGCAGATGGAAGCTTTTCCAGAAAGGTGTGTTCCAGTGAAACCACTGTCATATCAATACCAGGCCTGTAAGTGGCACTGCAAACTACCAGTAACAAAGAAGCAGACGAGGAGGCGGGACTGCTTTCAAACAGACCTGGTTCCGGTCCCGGCACCGGCTCCATTCTCAATTCTCAAGTTTCAGTACCACTGCGCTTTGGTGAAAGCACCAAAGGGGAACCGTTTTAAAAAAAAACAGCAGATTCGGATTCTGAAAACCCTAGTTCTGTGTTTATAAAACGTCCAAACGATTAACAACAAATGAAGAATCACTTAAACTCGTCCCCGTGTGGATTGGGGCCTTAAATAGCCAGACATTCACCAACCTCATAATTCATCATCAACCTGTGATGCCTCAGTGAATAAGATTGACCACCAAGCAAAACATATTGCAGTCTACATAGAAGGGCGTCTAGGCTTCAGTTTTTCTGAAGGGGTCTACATTACACTTTCACCTGCAAAAACTCCGTCCTGAGAAACTGCAAGTGATCACGCAAATGAAGAAACTCGCCATCTCACCAACATTACTCAAATAATTTTGAGGGTGCTCAGTGTCTGAAGTAAATGTGTTAGTGTGAGTGGGTTCACAATTTTCTTTTTTTTCTTTGTCATTTTAAGGAACTTTGTTTTCTGAAGCTTTTTTGTTCTGCCCAACCTCCTGATGAGAGCATCAGTTGCTATTTTGTGATTTTATTCCAAAAGCTGGAAGAAAATAGTTGTACATCTTAGAACTTGATGACCTCTAAAGTCATCATAGTAATATTTTAAAAAGGAATTTAAAAAAATCAATTATTTTCAGTGTGAGGAAGCAAATATATATGCTAAAGTTATACTTTGCCAGTAGATTGGCAATGTTATTACCTCACACTGTAGCCTGATGCGCAGATCTCCAGAACTGTAACTAAACGTTGAAACAACTGTGATGGGTCCATTTTGCATGTTGTGTTAAACCGCAATGTTCTTTCTTCAAATGAAATGGATGTGTGAGGCCAAAAATATAATCATCTGAAAATGGAACCAGCTATAAAACAGCCATGTCTTTTTCTTATTTCCCAAGCACCGTGTTTACAAACTCAACTGATTCAACAGTCAAACACAGCATCTCCTCTGCTGCCTTCCCTCTTTTCTGAGTTGCTGTCAGTTGTTTACCATTTCCTCGATCATCATTATTACTTTCTCTATTGCAACCAACTATGTATTTGGCAGAGCTAGCTCATGAATAAGTGCTCATTATGGAACGGGTCATTTGCATTTATTTCCCTATTCTTGTCCATGCTTTATTAATGTAATATTACATTAGCATACTGAGTTGAGGGTTTGTAATTGTTTTACTGTCACGTCACTGTAGGGAAGGAGAAAAAAGTGCTTATTTTTCAACCTTTTCTAACCGTTATTTGATAGAATGGTGGAGAAAGAGATTGGTTTGAGAGTGAAAATTTACCAAATGAGTCAGTCTTGGCTGCAGGAAGGACTTAGCCTATGAACAGGTGATCAACAGACAACAAAAGAGAGAGAGAATAAAAGAACAGTTTCAGCTTTTTTTGATTGAAGCTTCTCAGGGTTTTCATCATTCTTTATTTTTCTGCAAGTTCAGAGGCTCAAAGGAAAACTTTGCTATTACTGTTAAAAAGCTGCTTTTACAAACTTCCCCATTTGTATTGAGTAATTCCAACTTGACTGTGTCTCTGAATTGGGATGTCTGGGTGAATTGCATTTTCAGAAAACTTGTCCAAATTTCAGACATAGAAACTCCACTTCACGCATTCATTCAGAGTTTCCAGCTACTTTTGAATGCAGCAAAACAACAGAATGTGGACGGGGCAGTCACAGAACCAAGTAAATCTGGTTGAATGATATGCAGATTAAGCGATTACATTCTCAAACATAAATGTACATCGATGTAGCTGCAAACTGATTTGTCTGTGGATTTTATGTTAAGTCTACTTTCTACAGAGAGAGTACACATGAGCAATTTAAATGAACTGATTTTGTTTTCGTCTTTATACCCTCATGTTGTTGTCAGTGACCTTCATACCAAATGATTCAGACCAAAAACAGCTCAACCACAGCAAATTAGAAGAAAATGAGGGAAATGCTTACAGAGGGCTGTGTCTCAGCAGCAAAATACATGAATACTTACTTTACTGGGTTCAAATGCACAGTTAGCAGGATTATTTTGTGCATTTTATGTTTGCATATGTAATGATATGGCTTCATTTTGGATTGTCATGTTGAATTTATGCGGGAGTATTGGCAGGAAAATGGCATGTAATGAGGTTACATCATAGCTCCATTACAGAATTTTTCAGGGAACTATAAAGTAAAAAAATAAATAAAAGAAAACTTAGTTTAATTGCTTTTTTATTTAAAAAAAGCTTTGTTTTTTGTGTGTGAGATACAAAGCTGTGTCATCAATACATACTAAACCAACCATTTATCCCTCCTCCCATATAGATTATCGTTTATCACATGCATAGTTTAGTCTCTTGTTAACATCGGTTCTAACTTACTTCCCACTGGCTGACTTAATGCACAATGTTTAATAGAAGTTTACTCTATTAAACATTTAAAAAAACAGCTAATTGGATAAATTTTGACCTTAAAAACAAAAACCGTTCTTAAACACATCAGTTCACAAATCTGTAACTGTTTAACAAAACTTTCTCCAAAGGTCTGTGTCCAGCTTTTTGTTCTCTCCAGAAAGTCAAACAGAAGCAGGTGAAGCAGGAATCTGACCTTTTCAGACTAACAACTGCACTAAAGTGAGGATGAACTAACAGCTACAGGTCATTAAAATGCACTGACTTGGTTATTTAAAGTTCTAGAAAAGTCATATTACATCAGGGCTCTGCTGGGAACCCTGGAGGAGGATTGAAGTCGATAGTGACTCATGTTTCACTCCTCTTCTCACTCCGTGTCAAACCCACACTTTAGCATAAGCAGCAAATTAGATATTAAAACTGTGCTTTTCTTTATAACATGCATCTCCTAGTTACATTTGTTGTCAGTATTTTCAGTTTTCGTATCTTATTTAAGGTAAAAAGTTTGAACTTTGAACTTTTGTGCATCATTGCTGGAGCGGTCCCATTGCACATATGTTCTCTGTAATGTGTTTCTTCGAGTATTTTTTTTCCTTTTTGACAGAAACCATTCCTGTTGCGATATAAGATTAGATTGCTTTATCCCTCCTCCCACATATGGTATTAGAGTAAGCTGTGTGACTCGTTCAGACCGATCCTCATGACCGTGACAAAGGGTTTTACTCTAATGAAGATTGAGTCAGGTTGTTTATTAGGGTTTTAACAGAGAGGATTATGTCGTCTTCTTTTGGCCATTAATAGAGTTAATAACAGGCTTATCAAGCTCACACAGGGATCCAATTGATGTCTGTGGCAGCTGAGTGTTTATTGTTCCTTCGTTTTCACCACCCATAATTCCTCTCTCCCTTCATATAATTTCTGTCTCCTGCTGTGCCGTTTCTTAGTTCTCTTCTCTTTCCTGTATTATATTTCTTTATTCCAACCCCCCCCCCCCCCTCTTCAGGATAGAGTCTGGCCCTCAGGTTGCCTTGACAATAGCTAGATTATTGTCCAGGTTTTGTGGATCGTGTCAGAGAAATGAGTTTTCTGAGAAATGTCAATAATTTCAAAGAAAGTAAATTGCAAAATTCAGAAGCCCAAAGAAGATACAATCAAACGGGAAAAGCTTTTTTTTAGCTAATTTCTGCTCATACCCTGCTGAATGCTCAGGGAACACAACAGGACATAAACATAGAAAAGGGACAATTTGTTTTCAACATTTTGTGGAATAGTTGCAAATGAATTGCCTGTGTAAATGTTGGTCTATTTATAGTTGCAACAAGCATATGGTTTCATTGAAAGGAAAGCTCTAAATTCCTACTGGGCACTACGTTCAAACTTTACCATTATGTTCATAACGTACTAATTAGTTGGTAAAAAGTCATATATATTTCCATCAGGGTTTGGGTGGAGAATAATATCCCCTATTGATCAGACACAAGTTGTAATGCAAACATTGTATCATGTGGAAAAACTGTTCGCTAACATATTATCTTTGTAGAAATAGAGAAAATCCCATGCTGTGTCTACATGTTGCATCCCATGAGGTGAGAACATAAACTAATAAATGTAGGTTTAAACAACTTGTTTTTCTCCGGGCTTTGTTTGAAAATGATTAGTCATAGTGGAAAAACACTTTATTATTTAGAGCTTACAAGGAGTACAGCACAAATGCATTAATAAGCAATAGAAAACAGACATGTTCATTTACTTTTAGATTTTATTGCAAGTGTCAGTCTGTTGGCCAGTCCTGTTTTAGAAATAAGTTAGAAATATCTACTGTGATGTATGATAATACATCGATGGAAATGGATAAAATTTTTTGAATTGCATGAATATGGGAATAAATGATTACATGAATAAATATAGATGTAAATTACATTTTGAAATGCATAAAAATAGAAATTAATAAATCAAATGAAAAATAAAAAACTTAATATGAATACATATAGAAATTATGACATCATTGGTACTAAATTGGAATTATGTAGCTTAAAAAAAAACAGAAGTGACTGAATGAAAATGCTTAAATTTTATTTTTTGCATATTGTATAATTGCACATTTAATTTATTGCGCAGACTTAAGGATCGTTAAAAATATTTGTGTTTAGTCAGTTTTGGTGTGTATTAACATTATGAAATTAAAATGGGCATTTAGATGTCTGGTTTGTTTAAAGCAGAGCTGCTCAAGTCCAATCCTCAAGATCTACTATCCTGCAACTTTTAGATACATCCCTTCTCCAACACACCTGTATCAAATGGTTGAATTCCCTCATGCATGTCATTCAGCTCTGCAGAGGCCTGGTAACGAGCCATTCATTTGATTCAGATGTGTTGGAGAAGAGATGCGTCTAATAATTGAAGGGTTGTATCTCTCGTGGACTGGACTTGGACACCCCTGGTTTTAAGTATGAAGCTTTTGGAGACTGATGGAGAGGATGAGGGTATTTGTCTCAACTGTCTCTGATGAGAGCAAGGGAAATATCTGAGTCCTAAAAG
>JAOXYM010000024.1:18283633-18299774 GCA_028567055.1 Leptatherina wallacei
GGCCATCAGAGTCACCTCAGAGCCTGACCTCATCATAGAGGTACGTCTTCAAACACTTAACATTTCACACATATCACAGCACTGACATCTAATAAAGAAACATTTATCTACATATCCACTTGGACCCATTTGGTTTCCTTGAGGTGTCTTGAAAGTTCTTCAGAAGTTTGGAGAAGCAGATGACAGCACTAAGAAAACTTAGCCAAGAATGGGCTTATCTGCAGTATTTATTTTCAATTTACTTCAAAACCTAAATGTAAAAAAAACAAAAAAATAAACTAAAAGTACTTTCTTTTCAAAAATAGGTTTAAAATGTCCTATTTTAAAATGAGATAGTCATACTGACTTTTAAAACACATCTTCTGGCTTACTTACCTTCAGGGAGTCCAACATACTTGATAGAGTCCGAGGTCCTTTTCTAGTGGAATTTCATTAAAAGGAACCTTCTACCTGTGATGGATTTTTCTATCAATAGTACTCCTCCCATTAAAAACTCAAAAGAATAAATAAATGCAGTTAAATACAACAGGATATGGAATAAGTTTAGCTCAGCAGTAAACAAAAAAGATCATCGTGGATAATCTCTGTTATTTGAAAATACATGAATCCTGAATGGAGTGCTGAAACACCTCAAGAATAGATGAAGTACATAACTTAAACATCAGCTTAGCTTTTATGTACAGACTCCTACTTTAAGGTGTGTACTTCAATTGTGAGCATGTTCAAATAAGAATTAAAGATGTCAAGGAGTAAACAGATTTCAAAATTTAAGAAAAAGAACATCAATTCAGTTGAAATTTAGACTATATTTAGTGAATTCATGTCATCATGCAGTCCTTTTTATCATGAATTTTACTTTTCACTCATTTAAACTTTGCTGTTTAAAAAGTTTTTGATTGAACTCACATAAACTAAGAATACTGTTTTTGTTGAAGGAGGCTTTGATTCTTGCAGAGATGGATGTAACTAATTTAGTTTTCTGGTTGAAGCTATATGAGGTCACCATAAAGTGACGGTAATATTAAAAGAGAATTTTTTTTCAGTATATTTCTTAACTTCAATGCAGATTTTCTTCTCCAAGGAAGAAATGTTCACACCATTTGCTGTTAGGTATACGCTGATTATGGATATACTCTCCCTCCAAAGAAACTGAACAAATCAATTAAATCTTGTGAATAGAATAGAGTCCAGAAATGAGCTCCAGTTCATTTAGCAGCTACTTTCTTCAGAGGCATTGACAAGGAGTCTTTCTGAGGCCTAACAAACCTTGTTTGGCTGTGGGGGAAAAAGTTCCCATAACCTCAGAAACTGGTGTGTACATTTATGTATTTGTGTCTCAGCATTATTTTTCTTTACCAACAAGCCATTGGCATTTGCAGTGGCAAAGAACACTAAATGAAGTAGTGTAAAAAATCTATTAAAAACAGTCTGACGCACACATACACATGGAATCAGCTACAGCTTGCAGGGAAGTGCTGAACTTAGCAATAAAAAATGCAGATGGAGTCTCTTCCACCTTCTCTCTGTGTGTCTTTATAATGAGCAGGTTGCGATATGATGCATGGCAGCAATAAGCAAAGCAGCAGCTCTATTAGTTAACTGTTAAAGTTTCCCATATCACGAAACAACACTGTTTCTGTGTGCTAGCACGTGATACACACAAAACAAACATAGGTAGGTGCATAAGAAAGATGCTGTGTGTGTATCCTTGCTGTGTTAGAGACATCCAAATGATCTACTTATTCCTCCAGACTGAGCTGTGAAGTGAAAACTTTAATTAAAACAGTTGGAGGGATTTCAGAAACTATATCTGTAATAAGCTACAATAATGTAAAAATATTAAACTCAAAAGGGAAATAAAAGATCATTTAGGAATCATTCTAATAATTTGTCCTGTTTAAACTTAATTTTCGTTGGATGCTGACACAACTGGGAAAAAAGAAAAGTATCTAGAAACATTAATGAAAACGCACTCTTGTAAAGAAGGCAGCAAAAAAGCATGATAAAACGGGAAAGTGCGAATAAGTAAAGACGGTAAGTAAAGAAGAATTAAAGAGGGGATAAAAATAAGACCAACTGAATTATAAGAAAGATGAAAGAAAGAGGAAGATGGATAGTCACAGGCCAGTGAATTTTTGTTATTTAAAGACATGTCAGTGAGATCGACAGACTGGGAGGAGGAGGAGAGGAGGACAAGTGTCGGTCTGGTTGTCAAAAAAAAGCCTCCAAATGACGACAATAATGAACCACCTACACACTGTCATCCGGCTTTCTCCCTCTTCACTATCTCTCTTTTAGCCTTTGTCTTGTGTTGTTTTTCTATTTTCACCCTGCTGTGTACTCTCTGCATCAGGTTGTGATATATTTTGTTTCATGGTTTTATGATGTGCATGACACTTGAATCTTGATTTTAAGTATTTAAATGGATACATAGCCATATCTTTATCCATAGCTGATGTTTTCTGTGTCTTTTAACTGATGTCCTCTCTGCCAATAATTATTAAAAGAAATGTAAATACCAAGACTTTGGCAACAATGATCATAAAGAAAAAAAAGATTCTGTAGTGGAAATGTGTGCATGTTGAATCCCCCATTTGGAGATGACCTTAATAGGCCAATTCTAGTTGTCTTTAGTTGTAAAATAGTTTAAATTTAATAAGTTATTTCCAAATAAGCGGTCTATATAAGAACGGGCTTAATGAAATAAAGGAAGTAATATTGTAATCATTAAGAAAAATCTATGTTTAGATTCAGATATTAAAAGTGTCCTCTAAACAGATACCAAATCCTTTTAAATTGTGTATTCATTATGAAAAAACATTTAATATAACCTGTGAATGGACCCTGTCAATGTAGTAATTTGTCTTGTATCCAGGTCAACTTATAGTCTGTTTTCATCCTCTAAGACTCATCAAATAGATCAGTGTGGAACAATTTTAAGATTTGATTTTTATTGATCATGCAAGACTCAAGATTGTCTGATGGGGTAAAAACAAGATATCTTTCAGACATGACAGACTATGGGACATATACAATACAAACATGGATTTAGATTTACATCTTTCTTTCAGCAAAAAAAAACTAAACTATTTAAGGAAGGATATAAGCTAAAAGTAAACCTGTTGTTACCGGTTAAAGTCATGATGGATTTAACAGTCTTCAGTTTAATAGTCATCAGTGTCACTACCATCATCGTCAGCAGCAGTATTAACATCGGAATCAATATCCTCATCATTAACCCTTAAAGATATAGAGCAATGTTACTCATTGCACAGCTTGGCAAGTTTTAATTTATGGCTCATGTGGCAGCTAATGATTTTATGAAATTGCAGGCAATGAATATAATTGAAGTACTTCAAACAGCTATGTCATCCAAATGCAATGTGGCAGGATAAAATATGAACTGGTGGGGCTTGCTCAAAGTTGCCAGATTTTAGGAGCACTATGCCACTTGTGCTTTTTGACAGGTGAATATGTAGAAGGCTGATGCAGGTAAAATTTCAGAGTGATTAGAAATTAAATATATGCAATCTAGACCAAAAAAGCATGCTGCGGTTGAAGCCTGTAACATTTTCCTGCAATATTTGGGCTTTTACATAATGCATTTCCTTTTATTGCTAAAGGGTGAAAACTGTCACCAACTTGGCAGCACTGTTTAGTTGTGTAGTTGCAGCATTCGACCTCTGCAGCCTTTGGTGCTAGCTTGGCTAATTATGATATGCTCCCAAAAATTGATTGATATCTAATTAATGAAAGGGGGGAAAAACTAAATTGGATGACGAGACACAAAGTGCAGCAACAACTGAGAAAAATGACTGAAAAAAAAAATAGATATGAAGGCGTTGGAAAAGGGGCTAGCAGGCAGTCAGGACAAAAAGAAAGGTATAAGCTGCACAAGATGATGTAGTGACACCTAGTGGTGAAGTTGTAGACTACAACCAATGAAATTACTGACACCTTGCTCTTCCTTTCTTAGCATGCAAAGGAAGCCATGAAAACTGCTATTTGGCTAATCTTTGCCATTCCTGATTTACTGATGTACTATAAGGAGGAAGACTGCGGCACATCGATACAGCATTGTGGAGATAAAAAGTTGTTCAAAGGAAAGCCATTGAAAAAGTATAGTGGAGATGACATGTTTGTTCTTTTTTTATTTGAAAAGGATTAAATTACTTTATCTTTTAAAACAAAGAACAATATATTTGGGACATAATGAAATAACTTTTTTTGAATTGCAGGCAGGTTATGAATGAAGTACAAAGTTGAAAGTAATGTTTACGTTTTCATAAACAGAAGTGAAACACAATAGAAGTTAGCCAGTTGAAGTACAGTTTTGTTTGGAATGACTCTGCCCTTATCAGTCTTCCTCTGTACTTCACTCTCACCCTTTCACTTGTTTTTATCTCTGCATCTCTGCGCTGCTAATGCTAATGCTTTCTCTGTCATTATGAGTTCCTTCCCATCCTCTCCATCAATTAGTTTTCATTTAATGGTTTATTGGCATAATAGCCCCCACCTCCCCATCGGTTGTTGTCACTTTGTGTTAGTTGTTACATGTCATTGATCGGTTCTCAACAAGAGAGACTCTGATACAAGGCTGGGGCTCAGTTCACTTTGCATTTAGTCTCTTCCAAATGTCAATAGAAACTCAGCTCATTACCAAATGACACATTATTCATTCTGACGGTGTTTGGAGAACCAGTACGATCCCTTCATAAAATATGCAGGGTACGGTAAGTTTTTTAGATTTATGCTGTTGAATATAGGTAAGGAAAAAAAAGTTTTCCACCATTTTCTTTCTTTTTCTCTACCAGGGAGGTGGGATGAAGATAATTGACAAAAGGTTTGGCCAGCCAGTGTACCCATCCTCACCTAGCACCAGTGACATTGTTCTCCTTCCAGAGAACTTCCTGCTTTCAGAGACGGGACAACCGATCAGTCGGAGAGATTTCTTGTCTGTGTTGGCCAACGTGACGAGCCTGATGGTGCGGGCTTCTTACAGCACAGAAACCAGTTCTGTCTACAGGTTGGAAGTATAAATGTAACATGTTAGATAAAAACATAAGTCTTTATTATTGCATTCATGAAATGCCCTTGATATTAACCCTCAATTTTAGATTTATTAATCATGAAAATATTTGTATGAATATCACACAAACAGCTTTAAGTTAGTTTTAACTTTAAGAAGTAAAGGCGACTCTCGGGCAGCTCTTTATTACAGCCTTTGAAAATCTTTTTTTTACCTTGTGTTGCCAAAACAAACAGATTATGGATGAAGGTTATTGCTGCCTGGGAGTAAATTCTGCTGAGAGAGTGAACTCGGGGCATAAAAGTTTTAAAAGCCTAAACTGACCTGAATGTGCATATAAATGTGTATATTTAACTGTAATGATGGATCGACTACGAATGTGCCAAAGGTTTATGCTTAATATTTCTCTGTGTTTGCAGACTCCACTCATTCTCAATGCAGGTGGCAAATCCCACTGCCAGGGGAGAGAAAAGAGCATCAGCTGTAGAAATGTGCTCTTGTCCTCCCGGGTATGCTGGAACTTCCTGTGAGGTAAAGAAGCACAAAAAATAAACACATAAAACTTTGTCAAAGTGTTTTTTTTTTGTTTTTTTGCTTTTGCATGTGAAGCTTCCCTCTTTTTAAAGTCAGCTAATCACTGTCTGCAAGTAACTAGAAGGTATTCAACATTTTTTTCTGTAGGAAATATAAAAAGCTGGTTTTATAATTATTATTAGCATTTGTTATTGTTGAACGTGTTATTTCATTTTCTTTCCAAAAAAGGGCAAACAATCAAAGCAGAGTTTATTGTCATGCTATGTGATGTTTTTAATGTCTGACAGCAATCTGTTTTTAAAAATCAGCCGTATAAACAGATCTTCAAACTCACAGAGCACATCAGCTTAAACTCTGTCTTTAACTGTGCGGAAATGTGTTTTAGGCTTGTATTTCAGGTTTTCGACGAGTTAACAGGGATCTGTATAACGGTGTGTGTGAACCTTGTCGTTGCCATGGACACGCCACGCAGTGCCATGAGGTCACAGGACACTGTCTGGTAAGATGATTGATGAGTTATGTCACCTGTCTTCCTTGAGTAAGGAGTTTTTCTCTTTGGAAAGCTTTTACCAGATGTAACATTTTGGGAGCAGCAAGGATGAAAAGTTTTATTAGAACGGGTTTGACTTAATAAGATAAGTAAACAATAAAACTAAATTGATAATAAATTGTTTTGAAACTGGAGGAGAATGTTGAATATTGATATTTAAATAGTTTTCTATTACTTTTTGTTTTACTTCAGTTCTGTTTGTCAAAATATTTGTATTAGTTTCACATTTGTAGGGATGTCTTTCCCAAATTAATGGCTTAATATTTTCTCTTTAGGAGTCAGTTTACTTTTTGTTTTAGTTTATTTTCTTTTACTTTAGTCAACACTGAAAGTCTAGGTGGGGTTTTTGACAGCTCTTTCTTGAGTTGGATAAACTGATCAGTGCAGTTGTCAAATTCATATTCTTTTTACAACCAAGATTGACTGCCCTAAAGACGTGGAAAAGTTTTTGAAGCTTTTATCAAATCTCAACTACACTACTACAATGCAGTATCTGGTCTTGGCATGTCTTGACTTGTATCCCTGTTCATTTCTAGATTGATTTTAAAGTAACACTATATAACTGTCCATCTTTAAAACCAACTACTTTTGACTTGTTTTGATGGCAGACTGATATTGATTATTCTCATTTATTCTTATTTATAAGTTCTGGAAAAACATGAATGTGAGGTCCAGTGTTTGGCTTGAATCTTGGACCTTTTATGTTAAAGTCTGAAGGAAAGAATGTTGTTTTTGTTGTTTTTCAAAGTTAATGTAGCAACCAATTTGAGATTTTCAAATAAAAAAAACCCTTAAAGATACAAATTACATTTATATTTTCATATTATTGAAATATACACAGACTAGATTTTCTCAGTCACTGTCTTTGACAATGAATCTCTTCGGATTTACCACCTAGTGGTCATTAGAGGAACTGCAGGGTATATACACATGTCTGGATGAACAGTACACATCTACGTACAAGTACATGTTAACCCTCTGATGTCCATCTCCACACATTCTCTCCCCAGTCTATCCACTGCCTTAGGCTAATACTATCACTAGGCATCAGACTAAATGCACACACACTTGCCAATACACACCACGCAAGTATGCGCACACACACACACAGCACACAAATACATACTTGTGGGTTTTGTTTTACCATGTAATGTTTCATAATAGATGAGGAGGATGGGATGTGTCAAAGGTAGATGTGCATTCAGAAAAAGACAACAGACAGACAGGCAGGGATGCTCGCTGTCTCACACATTCCAAGACTATTTGACATTAACTCGCTCACAACCACACACACATGTCCCGCATACATACACAATGACAGAGACCCAAATGCACAAACATGTCTTCCTCGACGACAGTGATTGGTGGCTGCAGCTGAATGATTGACTGCTGTGGCCTCTCAGGTTTACACTGTGCATGTGCTAGGGTGTGTTACAGCAGAGCAAAGTTGTTTGATATGAGAAGGAAAACTTCGGGAACATTGTTTACATACAAGCACACAAACAAATTCACACAGACAGACATTGTACTAACACGAAATTGTCTGTTGCTCTAGCTAAAACGAATGAAAATTGGTCTGAATCAGTCAAGGAAAGATAACAGTCTGATTTTCTTTGTAGAAAGAATGTTTGTTTTTGATTTCATTGTTCATAAATTAATCCTTTGAAAACACTTAAACTCTTAATATAATTTTTTAAAATCCAATCAGTTGCTTAACAAGTGATTTGATAAAGTTTTAAAGAAGCTGTGGAAAAGTTTGTGCTTGAGTGATGGAGAAAGCTTCACCCAAAGTCAAGGTAGTAAAAATTTGGCAGATTTTGTCTCAAAGTGATTTGTAAAAAATTATACATACGACACTGGTGCAGATTCCTGCTTCAGATGCTATTTGTTAGGTAATTTGCGTTGACATGCATATTTAATGATAGCACTCCTCATTTAGCAAACATGTCGGTTTACATCTGCTCTTTTTATTCAATCCCTCCAAGCTGCTGGCCTTTTAGTTTTTAACCCCCAACAAATAACCCTAATCACACCAAAAGAGGGCCAGTCTTTTCTTAGATCTTTTTCTAATTTTAAAGTTATAAACTGCAAATGATCAAACTGTATTGCTCAAATTTATAAGAATTGTAGTCTATTTTTTGTGTTTAATGTTAATTTAGCCTTGATTTAGGATTTGTCGTCTTTGTGCACTTTAGTTCCTTTCTTGCTTTCTGTTGATTCCCTGCACCTGTGGTTAATTAGTTGATTACCCCTGTCAAGTATTTGTGCTCCTGATTCCTCTTTGTCTCTTTCAGTTCATCACTGTCATTGCTATTTGTGTCAAACATCTTATTTATGTCAGCTTAGTTCCCCGGTTTCATTCATGTTTTTTTTTAGAGTTTTTGATTATTTTGCAGCAATGCCTACAATTTGACTCCAGAGTGAGTAAAAATAAAGTTTTTTGCTCTATCCTTCTGCCTCCTTTTGTTTATTTATGGGTCCTTACCCTCCTCAACTGTACATTCTGACAATCGGAGCCAAAAAGTAATGAATAAAAATAGATACGTTTGTGTCCAAGTTACTTCCCTGTCTTTGTTTTCATTGAGGTTTTTGATTAATTCTATATTTCAGAACAACTCATGAGATGAAAATTAACCAAACACACAACTTTTAGCCAAATTAACCAGATTTCCAGGCGTAAACTAAACTCATATCTGTTTGTTTCCTCTAGGACTGCTCTCATAACACTGCTGGAGAACACTGTGACACTTGCTTACCTGGCTACTATGGCAATGCCACCCATGGGTCCCCTGCAGACTGCCAGCCTTGTGCCTGCCCGCTCAATCTCTCTAGCAACAAGTGAGTTCTGAACACCCTGGGTTTAATGCTGCACTTCTGGTTTCTCTGACTCTGTTGGCCATTTTCTTTCATTTAGTACCATCTCTACATAATCATCTCCTCTCCTGGCACAGTTAGATGTTTCATCACTATAGGGTAGGGGTATAATTGTTGTGACATTATGATCATCACCACAGGTAGAAGAATCAATGTAAGGAGAGAAATGTCTTGCTGTGGGTAGAAATGTCATTGACTACATTAAAATCAACATAAGTTTAGCTAAAAAAAACTACTGTGGAATAGATAAAGCAAACCTTATAAGGGTCACATATAGTACATTGCAAGTTTTATCGAAGGAACTGAAATTGGCAACATTGCTGAGGCAGTTCAGAAGCATAGCAAAGCTCCCATTCATGCCCTAATGGTTCATTAGGAAGTGTGAGGGGGAGGAATCCCAAACCACTGGGCCACAGACCTGCATGAAGCAGTTGGTACCAGGCAACAAGGCAATAGAAAGACAGATAAAAGAATTCTTGGCATATAAATACAGATGCATATTGTGCCATAATGACATTGAATGCAGTAATGTCTGCAAACTTCACCTCAGGGCTAATGAACAGTCACCCATCTTCACTGTGACTGTTACTTCCTAACAGCAGATAACCCAAACGCAAACAAAAAGATCCATGATCCATTTGTAAATGGTCATGGTAAATCGACTGAATGCCCCCAGCAGGTCAGAAAGAATTAGTTTGAAGCAGGAGGTGTGTTTCATTCTGGACTAAAGTCAAAGCTGAATAAATGGCTATAAAAACACTAAAAACATGGCTTCCAAAAACATATCTCCACCAGGATGTGTTTCATTCATTGCATGCAACCACAAATTAGCTGAAGAACCAACAATCCTTTTTTGCTTGAATTTGTTCAGAAACCAAATGACTATTCATGCACATGCATTAATCTGCACTTTTTCCAAAAACAACCAGTGAGAGATGCTCTGTTACATGTCATCAATGTGGACTCGGATGCACAAAAACACACAGGCAGCAGCAGCAGCTGAGAATTTTCATGCAGTCATGACACGTCAACCTCAAAACGATACGAGCTAAAGAAAGACAACTCTGTCTCACTGCTTCCCTTCCCTTCCAAGTAAACTCCTCAAAAATAACCATGCTTTCCCTTATGTTTTCTGAAGGCAGTAACTCAAAAAGCCAAAAAAGTAAAAAAAACTTGTAGTTAGAAATAATGTCAAAGCTCTGATGAGCATCTGACAGAACTGATGTTTACATTAATGTCTGCATGGGAAGCAGTGTGGTGACTGAATATATAAAAATCAATCCAGTCTTTGGGTGATGCTTCATATCTTTACACTTATGATATATAAATGTTATTTTAGTCATATTTTTAATAGTAATATAGGTTTTCATAGATGTGTTGTTCAGGTTCTTCTTTGCAAGGGTAGTTCAGTTTGCCTTCAGTGGGGTTTGATGTGTCACTTATCTATAGGCATTGTATTAACTACAATAGAGAAGATATTCTGTCATATTCTGTTTCTGCTGTTGAATTACACTGAAAATACATGAGGAACTTTTAAAACTATACAAACCACATTCAATAATTCTGTAATAATATAAAGTGACATCCAATCACAGTAAGTGTATTATCACATAGTTCCACATATCATCCCTTTAATATCACAATTCAACTTTTTGTGCAACACCCATAGACTGAATGCAGGCCATAAAAGGTATCTTGTATCTGGGTTTTGAACTCCTGCTCCATGGATGTAAGTGTGGTCTTCTTTAAGAAGGTTTGTTTTCTCCAACATGGAAACACTCAAACTAGCTGAAATGAACTGGGACTAGCTGCAACATGACTACAACCTGCCATGGCGGTCTGTCCATTTGTATCAGGTGTGCTTGAGCAGGGAACCATCGGAAGCATGCAGGGCAGTGGATCCTGAGGACCAGGATTACGAAACACTGGTTTAGAGGATGTATCTAAGTTTTATTTTAGGGCATGAACAATTGACATATTTGGTTGTTCTGATTGAAGTATTTCTTGATCCAACCTCTCTATACTAAAACCAAGGTATGCCCTTAAGATACCAGATACCATGTGTGCTACATGAATTGTAAGGTCATTCTGAAATGAGCATTAAGGTGTTCTTGGAGTTTTCTTCTCTTTTGTTTGTTTTCCTTCTGTTTTCTGCTTTACTGTAAGTCATTTCATCCACACTGCCCTCTTGTACTGTGACAGCAAATATAACCTTTTATAAGAGGTTGACATGTACAAGGTAAACAGTAGCTTATGGGACTATTTTTTGTAGATTTAATGTTTTCGTTGATAGAATTGCATTCAGGATTATTTTTCAGTATAATATTCACTGCACATAACACAATTCAAAAGTGGTACATCCCCTTGATTACAACAGTTCATGAGTACAGCTAATGTTATACAACCCTTGTTATACAACTGTTAACTCATTTCTTTTCTTGTTTTTTAAAAAATATATTTTTGCTGTTAACATGCACATGGTAAGCAAGTTTTATCTGTAACTGGGTGAGCCAGTCAGTCAGCCTGTGAGTCAGTCTGGGTCCTGGAACCTGAGCCAGATGAACTATCTATAGTTTTTAGAAGTGGGAGGGTGACAGAAAAAGAGTAAACCGCTATCACTTTACTTTGGTTCTCTCTCTCAGACAGTTCACTTAGGGAACAGTTTGTAGCGAGGACGAATATTTTCAAAATCAGGAGTGGTTGAAAGTATATGCATGTTTGTGTGTGTGTGAAAGAAAAGACGTTTGATATGTGTGTTTGTCTGTGAGAAAGTGTAAGAACAAGAAAGTGACAGCAGGGAGACAGGGGTGTGTATGTATGAAGAAACATACACAATGGCCTTAACTCGCCTCTGCCTTCTCTTCATCCTCCTCTTCCTGCCTTTCCCCACACTTGGACAACGCCACCAACTCCGTCAACAACTTCAACAATTGCAACAACGTCGTCATGGAAACCACAACAGCTTCAGCCCCACCTGCCACTTAGGTGAAGGAGGAGAGTTGCTGTGCGACCAATGTCAGGCTGGCTACACAGGACCACGATGCGACAGGTAACACACAGTCCAAACACTTAGTCATGTAAGCATCATTCTACAGAAATCAAATTTTTTATTTTTTTTATTTTATTACCACTTTTAAAGAATTACTTGGAACAAAAACCTACTAATTGTTTTTTGTACCTTATTGATTTAATTTCAAGATGTCCAAGAGCTCAAAAGACTAATTTTTTTTGTTCCTAGAAATTACTATTTGAGATAAACGCCATGCTTCTAGTTGGTCACCACCAAGTGAAAAGAGAATGAGCTGCTCATTAACTGTGATCTGAATCATTTGCGTGTTATTGTTCATCCAGCTGTCTGTCCGTAGCCCCTTTTTATTAGACGCCTGCAATTTTGGTTCCATTTGCTGGGGGCTTTTAAAAACAAAAAACAGTTTAATGAGAGGTCTTTGTTTCTTGATGCTAGTCTTCTTAAGATTTCAGGTTGTATGCATTTATGTGCTGAAGCAGATTTAGTAAATATATATTTTACAACATTTAAATGCACTATACCATTTTATATTAAACAAAATGTTCACCCAGCAGAGAGGCAAGAGTGTTAAAAGGCATTAAAGTGTCTCTTTATTTTCAGTTTTGTTTGATTTGATTTGTTGAGTAAACGCTCTGAATGTTGCACCCTGCGTTCTGTGACACATTAAGTGCCTCATGGCCTTACACAGTTATTTTTCTTTGAGAAAGAATAATATTTGTATTGCATTTGATCTGTCTTTGCAGTCTTGTATGAAGGACTTCAGGTGCAGTTTTGTCAAAATATTCACTATCAGAAAATGTAAGAATTATTGTCACTTAAATTCACTTTCACCAGTTTTTAATGCAACTTCCTTTACAGAGAATTTCTAAGATGAAAACAATAGGTTTATAAATAGTTGCTTAGCATTTTTTTATGTATCATTGGAAGGTGTATGTTGGGTCTAGACAAGTGTTTACCCTTTTGAAATGTGTAATAATGCAGATGCTGCGTCCTACTAACATTCATGGGTTTCTCATCCCCTAATATTATGAATAATAAAGTATTTATAAAGAGTTTTGTTCATTCACAAAGAGTGCAGGTGTAGAAGTTACTAAGTTGTTGATTATGTATTTTAAGCTGTACAAAGAATTTACATAGCCAGACAGCCAAAGTCTTTTTTTTTAATTGAATGTTTGATGAACAATTAAGCATTAAGAAAGCAATTATCTCAACAGGTTGAATCCTAAATGAAAGAGGCCTTACTAGGACATGGTATCTAGTTGATTTATTGGTTGTTCCCGACTGTGTTGACAACAAACTTGGGCTGTGCATGGGGACACGTTGACACACAATTGTTAGCTCCTGACCCATAATTTGAAATAATTATATTATACAGCAAGTGCAGCCATCGGTTTTCTTTCTATAGTCTTCTTCAAGTGAAATGTATGTCACATTTCAAAATGCTGAAGTGATACTCTCAAATTAGCTTCAGGATGCAGTGTTATCTTATACACTTCTTAATGTATTGGACAGTAATTTCACTGCTTATGCTTTGTTTGTCTTTAATATTTATGTAAGAGAAAGACATTGTAGAGTGTATGCAAGGATTCTGCTTCCTTATTGAGCAAAGAGGCTAAAAATGGTCTCAAAAGATTTCAGACATTGAGAATATCACGCTGAAACGTTGTGCTCTAAATAGATGTTCAGCTGCAGTTACCCGGGCTGTTTATATTTGTTGCTGCCGGTGGAGATTGAGCCTCAGCTCACTGCCCTGCATAGTCTGCATGCCTCGCCATGCTGTCCACAGCAAACTCTCTCTGTCTGCCTTTCAGTCTTTTTATAAACCTCATTTGCCACAGAGAGGCAAACTGACTCATTGTCAGCCCATTTTTTTAACTCTGTCTCTGGGTATCATCTGCACTACATTACCATCCAGCCGTCAGCCAGTATGGTGTCGCACCGTCAGAAGGCCTTACCAGTACAATTCAACTACTCTACCTTTCACCTCTTTTCTCTACCTCTGTGTCCATGCATACATAGTTTCCAAGTTTATGGATTTTTTTTCATGAAATCATGCAGTTTTTTTTTCTAATTTTGTTCATGCATCTGCATACTTTTTATACGTGTGCATTTATGAATTTATGCAGCTAAATATACAACATCTACATTATAAATGTATTTGCTGTTCTGATATGTGGTCCCTCTATTCATTCTTAAGTAAAAGAGAAATTTAGAAAGATTGTTTGTGCACTAACATAGGACACATAGGAGCTAATGTAATGTGAAATAATGCTATATAACTAATGGCAGTATAAAAGAGGTAATCAGCAGTTGCTGTTTCTTGTTCTATTAGTCTAATTGATTCCTTCTACCTGCCACTCCACTTCATTATCTGCAGTGTTTTTGTTGTTTATGGTAATTAATTGTAATATGGCAATTTGTCAATATTACAGGCTTTAACAAAATAAGCCCCTCTGTTCATCCCATGCTAATAGACTATCCACTCGCTGCTAAGTGATTCTGCTTTTCAATTTCCTGTCCATAAACATCCATTTTAAAATATTAGCTGAAAGCCCCCACAAGCACCTGCTTGCCATACACTGTTAATTAGGGTCTGTCTGTATGTAATTGGTCCTACATATAAGGTATTTTAGAAATCACATTTAGATTGAGCCGGTGCCAACTTGCTGCTGATATGATCATTGTTCATGTTTATATGGTTTTATGTAATGATAATAATGTTAACATCACTATGTGCGAGTGATTCAACATGAAGCCTCAATAATAAGGCCTGTTTCAGTTGGTGAAATATAAACCTTTATATGATGATTCCAAGACTGGCAGATCTACTAAAGCTCAATTGTTATGATTAAGAATCAAGGGAGTACTTGCTACCAATTTCAATTTTGGGGGAAATTTATCTTAGATGCATCAGAATACACAGAGGATTCTCCATCTGTTATTGATCACAAATCACATTTAATGCACTAAGAATGACCCTGGTCATATTGTGGTGGTCTAAAACGGTCATACAATTCAGAGGCAAAATGTGGACCTTTTAGTAGTGTTAAACCATTTGAAATGGTGGTCTTGCTTTTTTTTTTATATTCCATGACTTGACGGTGATTAGAAAAATATCCAGAAATGTGGATCTCAATCTTCTAAAAAACAGTGAGTGAAAGAGAGCCTGTCTTTCAACTGGTAAAACATCCCATTCATTCCACTAAAAACAAAGGAACAGAACTTTTATGATCCACCATCTCTTTCTCTGTCATTCTGTACCAGTGATGCTCACCATTCTGTCCTCGTACAGTCTGATGGTTTTGACCAGGTGTTAAACCTCCTCATTGCCACTTCCTATGAAAGCATAAGCACATGCATAGGCTGAAAGAAAAGAGGGAAACAGAATAGAGGACTCTCAATGGGTATTCAGATACCCTCCCCAACTCTCCCATCAAGAAATTTGATTTCTTCCAGTACAATTCTTGTGTTGACTAGAAGGATGCACTTGTAGCAAAGCACACACCAACAACACACATGCAGACACACTCCTGAGATATAAACACACACGCACACACACAGAAGCTAATAAACCAGTTCTATTAAGTACCAAGGAGGGTCAGTGGTAATAATGGATGGTTGCTCTTGACTCATTCCCTCTCTCTATCCTTTCTTTTTCCTCCTCTCTAAATTCAATTCTCCTTTCAATGTGAAGACCTTTTCCTCTCTCTATCTTTCTCTCACTCTCTTCTTTTCTCTCATCTACTTCCCTTTGCTCTCTTACTGCCTCTCTCCTTCCTCTCTTTCATCTCAATTCCCTTCTCAGGCTGTAGAGCTTTATTTCAGCGCAGGTCCTCTTTATTTGGTTTCTGTGGCTCTTGTCACGGCGCTGCTCTCGGGTTAATATATTGTCTTGCATCTGAACACCTTCCAATTATTACTCAAATCAAAAGAGCCTAAAAGACAAACTAAGTTAAAAAACATAAATTATGAAAAAAGGAAAATGAAGTATAAAGTGGAGGAGTTTAAAAGTTAATATTTGTGTCCCTGTCCTTCATCAGGAACATTCTTTAGAAAACTGAGCCAACAAGAACAAAAACTGAGCCCCCCCCCCCCCCCCCCCCCCCCCCCCCCCCCCCCCCCCCCC
>JAOXYM010000024.1:18308747-18321965 GCA_028567055.1 Leptatherina wallacei
CTACCATTAAATACTGGTAGTGTCCCAATCTCGGCATAGAAATAAAAGGCTGCAAATTAAAATATAACACCCACATTTTTTACCACCTTTTTTTCTCTGCTTCTTCAGACTTTACTGTACGATTCAACTTTTCCACACAGAATATTAATGTCATCTCCAACTTTCCGAGTGAAGAAATTCAAATCTTCCTAATAAGGTCAGGTCAACATGAGGATCTTCCTCTTTTGACACCTGCTCCTTGTTAATTAGCACACCTGCTTCCACTTCCCTCATCATCCACAGTTGTGTTCACAGCTCCAGTATTTCCGCAACTTTTTTGCCTGATTCTGCCTTTTCTGTTTAGTTTCTGATTATATATAACCTCCTTTTATTCACCATTCGGCCTCACCTTTGTACAGCACAGTGATCCTTTGGCATTCAGATATCAGCAATCTTCATTTGTTACAAACCATGATGCCTGTGGCTTGGCTACATTGTACATTGATTCTATGATAAAGAAATTGAATCACAGGCTATGATGCAAAGCTGTTGTTTCCTTCTGTTCTCCCTTCTTTTTGGGATCATAACAGCCAGACGCATCATACAGACCAGACTGTTGTTAACACAACTCAACTAGATATTCTTCTTTGTTACAATCAAAAACATGGCTTTATGCTTATTTTACCACCTTCTGTTCAATTTTAGTTGTTTTATTTCACAGTTCTCAGTGTTATGTTGAGAACATCATTACATTGTCTACTCTTGTTAGTATATCAGAAGATTTACAGAAGCAGTCACATTGCCAGATGGTAATATTGTTTAACTGAGACTGTCAGAATTAGTCCCACCCAGGCAGTTTTTAGTTTTCAGTGTCATCACAGATTCTGTCTTTGAATTTGCTTTGAATTTGTCCATGCTTATTTTCAAGTTCCTTGATCAGCTTTTGCTGGGTTTGTGGAAGACGTTGTGAATACCTGAATTGACTGTAATAAATTAAGATGTACAGTATCTCAATTACAGTTTAATCTACTTATTAATCTGGATAAATCTTTATATGGCTGTATGTTATGCATAATAAATGTTACTTCATTCCTTTTCTGGAAGGTGACAAGTATAATAAATGATGGAATCTCCACTGTACAACTCTGTGGTGAAACGTTTCACCCATTTCAGCTAAATAAAGCGAAGTCACCACCTGGTTATTAGTCCTAAACATACAGTTTTATTTCAGTTATAAATCTGTTCCTGAGTGTAAAAGAAAATACTGAGACATGGTTGAACCAGAGGAAAGAAGTAAAATTAACCGAGAGGTGATGAAATTGCACTACTCTCCTAGACTTTCCACTTTGAATTCCCTTTAATTACTTCTCATATCCTCCCTCTTTTACAGCATGCCAGTGCAGTCATGTGGGAAACAACTGTGATGCGAACACTGGACAGTGTATCTGTCCCCCCAACACTATCGGTGAGAGGTGCGACCGTTGTGCTCCCAATCATTGGGGCCATGATATCATCACTGGGTGTAAGGTGAGCTGAAGCTGGAAATCAGACATGTTTGTATGTTGTTTTAATAAAGTTTGGCTTTTACTTGTTTACATTATTTCTTCTCTGCATTTCCTTATTTTTAACCCCTTTTTCTCTTCATATGTACAGAGTTCAACAATCCACAGTTGCATTTCTTAATACAACTTTCTTCAAAATATTCAAAAGTACTTGCTCTGCTCTGAATTTATGAAAGGGACATGAGGTACCTAAAATATTAAGATTTTAAGGTACTGATTATCATTAAAGTACTGTAATTCAAATATTGGGACAACAAAGGGCGCTGCTTAGGACTGAGTCAAACACGGTCAAAAGGAAAGGTACCAAAAGATGAAGAGAGAAAAAAACCTCCTTAAAGTAACACTAGCAATATCAATTTATGAAAGAACTAGCAGAGATAATGCATACCAACACCTGATGGAAATTCATAAAAGCTGCAAATAGGAACAAATGAAAACAGTGAAAATCACTTAGAATCATTTTATTTTTAACGACGACAGTGCAACGACTGCAGTTGGGTTCAGTAGCTCAGAATGAGTAACCTGTTGAGAATGCACTTGTTTGAAACTGTCGATGTTGAATGTATACAAACAAATAATGATCCGTCTTTTTGGTTGCGTGCATCTGTAAATAGGAGTGTGGCTGCAACGTGGTTGGTTCAGTGACGCAGCAGTGCAACACAAACACAGGCTGCTGCTTCTGCCGGGATTCCTTCAGAGGAGAAAAATGTGACGAATGCCAGATTGGATACAGAGACTTTCCTCAGGTAAATGATCCAGATAAACTCTGTTTATTTTGCTCTAATACTCTTTTTATGTCTAATTTCACTTTTATTGGGATTAACAATAAAGCTCTGGAGTAATAAGATTAAGTACTTGGGGCCTGAGTATGTTTATGGCTCTATTTTCACAAGGGGGGGAATTCTCAAACACATACTGATGATGCAGATTCTTGCCACTATAACAACAACAAAACAATTGTGTGGTATTTCCTCATAATTTTTTTTCCACCACATCAGTCAAAACTTTGACATTACTGATAACATTTACTTTTATTGATCTAAATCTAATTTCAGTGTAGTTGATTTGAAGAAGAGCATCCATGTTGGGTTTACTAGTAGTACATCCTACATAAAATTAGTGCTTTGATTTAAAGTGTACATCTTTACAACTGTCGTGGCAGTGAGAAGATTCTCTCAGTATTTTTTAGTTTGGGGTGAATTTTTGGTGATAAGTAAGGTTACATTGTAATAAGTCGTTTCTGAGCCTGTCATGATGTTGATAACTAAAGCTTGGTGTTTTCTGCATCCACATTTCCCACAGTGCATCCAGTGTGAGTGTAACGTTGCAGGATCGAACAGCCAAACTTGTGACCTGGAGAGAGGAGTCTGTGGCTGTGCAGAGCGAACAGGAAAATGTAGCTGCAAGGTAAAGAATAGCACAGCTTTTCCATGTGGTCTTAAAAATACTTACAGTGGTTTTTTTTTTTCTATTTTCCTTGTGTATCTGTGCAACAACCTCCATATACTGGGGCATATAAACTCTCACATGTACACTCATATAAACATATAAATGCAAACATTCATTCTCTATACATGCAATGCAAACATTCATATCTGTGTTGACTTTTCTTTTTGAGCAGATACAGCAGAGCTCCATAAAACAAAACATTGAAGAAGACAGATATGAACAACTGGCATGGATTGAAGCTGCGTGTGTTGTTAGACAATAATCTGTGCAATCGGGCGACTGGCCTCATTTAATACTACACAGAGAACATCAAGTCTAATGCTTCATTATAGATTTTACTTGGTGTACTTACTTTTTGTGATATATCATATGACCTTTTGTCTCAGGTTTTCCTCCCCAGAATGTATTGTGAGCAACTCATTCACATATCAAAAACTAACAGTGTGTCTGAAAAATTGCTGTGTGAATTCCCAGCACACTTTAGAAAACTGGAGGTTTAGTGGGTTTTTTCATGCATTCAGAGGTCACAGTGCAAAATGTCAGATTTCCACAATTTTACTCTTTAGTTGCTTGGGTATTGACTGTAGTTTAAAATCAGAGTGCAGAGAAGCTTCTCCTTGGTTGCACATCCTGGATAACAGTCCCTGTTGTTAAGCGCTGCCATGTGTTCCCCTTTACCCCTGCTGCTCTGCCTACAGTCTTTGTCCACTCATCTGTCTGAAAGCTGGCGCAGAGACATTTAAGTTGGGAATATGCTCCTGTAGGCAAATGCCAGGGAAATTTGCCAGTTATCTGACATTTAATCATTATTGCGGGAAGACAGGGTTTTAATTTTGTCTTCCTTACTTTCCATTTTCCTTTTTCCACTCCATCTTGAACACATTTCCTTGAACTCCTCTTGATTCCAGGTCTAGATATTAGTTGGACTCTGGGAAAGTTAACCATATGCTCTTACATAGAAATTAATTATCATTCTGCTTGTGAACTTTTCATAACAGACATTAAAAAGTTCCCAAAGTACCAGCAGAAAAACATTCAAATTAGTATTAACAATGTTTCAAAAACATTTTCATGTTTTTTTTTCTTCCTTTTTCTTTTTTAAGGAAGTTCAGTAAAAAAATCTCAATAAGATTTGACTGGCCTACCATGCAGTTACATTATACCTGTAATCCCATTAAATCAATATGCTGATGGTGGTGAGCCCTCCTGTTAAATTGGAAAGTTATGTCAGAGCTCAAACCGGCTATAATCCTTGACTTAACACCTTGCCATGTATAGGTTTGGCTTTACAGGGTCATTTTGATGACCATAGGCCACCACATACATATATTATTTTATTGGATTACTTTAAATTACAGAATGACTAAAAAACATAAAAAGATTTTTCTGAGTGTTTGGGAAACTGAATTCATTTTCTTAATTCAAACTTTTAATAAGATCTCCCATTTAGTGGTTATGCAAGTTGTTGTTAAAAGAATGTCCATTTAGAATTCTCCACAAAATCTTTAATAAGTTTACCAGCTCATTGACCTTCCACATTTCTTTTGAAATCTTAGTTTTCATCAAGGTGAGTGGAAAAAAAATAAATATTACACAATATGAAATAACATGGCTTTCACTTGTAGAAATAGAACCAGTTTGATTTCCTCCGCCCTACTTTAGGGATCTGTAGTCATTAAATCAGTGTTGTTCAAACATTTCTTTCTCTTTTTACTATTTTTACACACATGTATACCACCTACATATGTACAGTCATATAAAGCACATACTGTATTTCGCACCTCTCATTCATACTGTAATAAACTGACCATATTATCTCTGAATCACCTTTCATCTGTACCCTACAGATGGCACACACATGCACGCAAATAATATCTTTTGCACACATGCACATAAAGAATAAAGACTTTGTCAATCTAGAGTCAAATTTTATTTTTAGCTATTGTGTTTCCTGATCATTTAAAAAATGGTAAGTTTTCAACTCACTCACTCACCTGATTCATGTCCTGTATTGAGGCTTCATGATCACAGGTGTCACTTTCTCTCTGACCAGGTTGGAGGTCGACATCTTTTCATGTTATATCGTAGTTATTCTATCTCTACATCTATGAAAAAAAAGACACATTTATTTATTTATTGGGCTTTGGCCAGTTTGAGATTAAATAATGCAAAAAACATTAAAATGCCAAGTTTGTGCCTTAACTTACTAACAGTCTTTTTTTGATAAATATAGTCCAGGCATATGCAACATCTGATCAAGTGGTTGCAGATATATAAAGATTGAGGTTTGTAAGTGATGTTATAACTAGTCTGAAATACGATCATAATGGTTTGATGGTGTAAATACATGAGAAAGTTTTGATTGAGGATTTATGCTCATTGGGTATCTGCCTTGCTGCCTTGCTGATATGTCTTCTAGCAAGACACTAAATCCCAACAATACTTGCACAGTTAATGTTCTCCCTGACCTGTGATAAACAGGAATCTTGAAGTTTCTCAAATGTTTTAATGTCGACCAAACATTACAGAGAATGTCTCAAAGCTCACCTTATCCTTGTTTCTTTGCATTTCTGTATATCATTTTAGGAAAATGTGGAAGGACACAACTGTGATCGCTGTAAGCCGGAGATGTTTGGATTATCCGTAACAAATCCACTGGGGTGCAGCAAGTGTTACTGCTATGGACTGACACAGTCATGCACAGAGGCAAAGGGACTCATAAGGATGTGGGTAAGTATACATATTTTTTTTGTTTTTTGTGAAACAAATTACCCTTAAAAAGGTTGCAAGCTAACTTTGACTTCTTCATTAATACTCATTCTACTTTGCTAATGCAATACTCAAAGGTGCTATAGCTTTTTGTCAGAAATACTGTTTGCTGTGTTTTTCCCTGCTACAGCAGAAGTAATTAATACAATTAGAAAATGCTCACTGACACAATTTATACCTAAACAAGGCTCAGAGCTAAGTTTATTTCTAAAAGAATTCTTAGATGTCTGAGAAAATGACTCCTTTCCCATTAGATCTGTAACCTAAATTTTTTTCCTGGTGGGTTTATGGTCTCAATTCCTTGTTTCACATCATGAATACAGCAGTAAAGTCCATTTAAATTAAAATTATAAACCAAAGAGGTTTGGCAAAAAAAAAAAGAAGTTTGCTCAAATACTAAACTTAAGGCTTAAAATTGCAGCCCACAAAACAATAGATGGTGTAAAAATGGACAACTCTCTTTCTTTTATACAATGTTTTTGTTGAAAGCTGGTATTACCCTGCTTAGATTATGTCCCTATCTGGAGCAATTATGATTATGTTCATGTCTTAATTAAGGGTGTTAGCATCATACAATTAGCTCAAATTGTACTTAGCATAAGTAGATACAATGGATATCAATGATGATTTCAAATGTTTATTAACGTTCATATGTGGTAGATAAACCTGTTTAATTTAATAGCAGAATTTAGTAATTTTTTTTTGTCATACATTGGTCTGGATTTACTGTTGGTTCAGCAAATATTGCAAAACGTTTTTGTTTTTTCTACTGAACACAAACATCATCCTGGTGGAGACACGACTCAGGTTTTGCTCCTGTTCATGGTTATCAATCATATTGTTCATAAGACAAACTACTATTGCCTGGACTAGAGCTGTTAGTAAGGCTGAATTTTCCCAGTTTCTCCAATCCACCTTTCCCATTGTTCTTTGCCAAAAGACATATGTAGGAATATATACAGGAATGGCTGGAATTGCCTGACAAACAGAGGGTTTACAAACAATTGCTGAAGGTGGGTGCTTCTAGAAAATTCCCTTCACTGAAGAAATAGTTTCCATCAGCAATAAACTGCCATTTCCATGGTAGCCATTGAGTTTTAGGATGGAGGATGGCGAGAGGCTTTATTTGATCAACAAGCATTCACTTCATTTATTGTTGACAGAGAGAGAAGCAGAGAGGGAAAGCTGGACAGAGAAAGATGTGAAAAATGGAAAGTTCATTGGAAAGAAGGAGATTTTTTCTGAACCACTGAATCGTGAGATTACACTGAGTGGTATGGGACACAAACACTCTTGCAGTCGCCATTCTTTAAACACACACACACACACACACACACCACGCAGACATATACACATTGAAAAACTCTCACTACATTGGATTACATGGAGGTTAGTTGACAGGAATGTATGCAGACACACACATTTTCCCAATAAACAATTTTTTTTTTCTCTCTGTGAAAATTCCATGTCTGATTAGACAAACATTGACTGGGTGTTGAAATCTGCTTAAATTTGTGTTATAGTACAAAACGGTCGAATATGTTGCCTTTATTTCTAATATTTATAAAAACTGATGAAATGAAAGCCATGAAAAGAAATAGCGCCAAACAGAGTAGTGATTGACACTAATTGTAAGCAATAGTAACTTTTAGCTCTCAAATAAAATTGTCCATGAACTCTACAATGAACACGAGTTCCTTTTTAAACACCGTTACATAAACGAGCATTATTGCTGCTCCCTGTCACACACAGGGTGAAACATCATGCATGAAAATAGTGCTTCATTCTGTTATGCTGGTCATGGCAAACTATTAATTAGATAGAAGACAACATTTGTAAATAATAAAAAACAACACTTTCATAAAAGGAACCAGCAATTTAGGCTGATTCCAAAAAAAACCGATGTATTCGTGTCCCAAAAAAACGGTTCTGAAACATCCTTTTAGTTGAAAGCCAAGTTTTTATGATGGCATTATGCTCTAACTTACACACAATATGTTAAAATGATTATTAATAATTTGTCATTAAATGGAAGAAATCAGTGTTCACCGTTAGATTTCTACATCTTGTATTAAGCATATAGCTTACTCCTGGGGTGTCCAAAGTCTGTCCTGCAAATTTTCAGTGTGTCCCCTTCTTCAACACACCTGACTCAAATTAAATGGATCCAACAGCCTTTGAAGTTCTGTCATGTTCAGAGATGTGATGAAACAAATCGTTTGAACATGTGAATATAAGCTCCACATGATGGAGAACGTATTAGACTAAAGTTCCTTTAAACATGGTTTTTAAAGTTTCAAGTCTGCAGTACTTGATAGTCGTAAGTTTGTACTGATATCTGCAGTTTCCCCTCTCAACTGTTACTACATCAAGTGACATAGCCAGTGTTGTATCTCCAAGCTAGAATAAATTAATAAAGCTAAGATTTGGTCTTTCAAACCCAAGACCCTTCCATAATGCCTCAGATATTATTCACACAATACCCACAAACCAACAGAGAGAGCCTCAGAGATCCAGGCTTGAGCAGATGAATCTATTTTTAAATTGGTCCATTCAACCACAACCCACAGTCAATAATAAACCCTGATATTCTCAAGCAATATTGAAATATCAACACATGGAATAAGAGACAGAGAGAATGAGAAAGAGGTTCAGTTTTTCTCCAGACTGTCAGCAATAACTCAGATGTTATCAGAGAGCAAGAAAAGGACTGACTCCATAAGTTTTGAAGTTATATCCAGAAAGGAATGATATGCTATTGACTGAAATTGACTGGTCTGGTAGCATAAATAATAACTTAAGATCAATCTTCACACAGACTAGAACTTGAAAAAGTATTCTGGTTTTCCCAGTAAGTGCAGGGCAAGGTTCTCCTATTTTCTGAAGTGTTTGGTTTCAGTGGATGCTCTGTCTCTCCATCACCAAAAACGTGTATATATAATACATACACACACACGCGCGTTAGAAATGTCACCCAATGCTGAAAGTAGTGTAAAAAATGAATAAATTGTTCAGGTATCACAAATAGTTATTGCAATTTAGATATTTTATTCTGAGACATACAATGAGCATATCCAAAGAAATGTGACTAAATGACATTATCTTTAACAGCACTATCCACATCACTGAAAGAACTGAAATGAATGTATCTTTTCAATGTCTTTTGATTCCTTTCCTGAAAAGACTTCCCAATAGAATCTGATGGTTAAGAATGAGCAAAGTCATGTGTTTAATCAAACATTTGTATTAACATTTCCAACATTTGACCCGTTTTGGCGTCTGCATAGTTCCGTCTTCATCATGTCTGAAATCCCACAGCCATCAGTGTCCCTGGCTGAAATAAAAAGAGAAGAAAGAAGGGAGAAAGAGAAAAAATATACTGACATTTTCTTCACTAAACAGGGTATCAGACAAAATCCATTTGAAATGCCTGTCTGGTAAAGTTATAGGATTGTGAGGGAGGAGCATTGTTTGAGTCAGCATCATTAAGAGATGTGGGAAAGAGCAGATTCAGTGAGTGAACAAGAGAAGAACGACACCGACAGCACACAACTCCTGGATTCATGTGCACCCACTGCAGTTTTGTGTGTGTGTAATACAGCAGATGGACAAGGACATGCATGTATGAAAAATGAGTAAAGGTTCAGACTATTTTATTTTATTTTTTTATTTTAATGATCATATAAAACTTGATTATTGTACTTGTGAAACAAAGCTAATTCTTATACACCATATCAACAAAATCCTGATATTGAACAATAATTCTGTTGTGGATTCTAGTTAACCCTGAAGCCAGAGCAGACGATACTCCCCCTGGTGGATAAATCCAACACAGTGGAGACGAGGAGAGGAGTCAGCTTCCAGCACCCCGAGATCCTCGCTCATGCAGAATTGGTCACACCAACTCTGTCTGAACCTTACTACTGGAAACTGCCCGAGCAGTTCTCTGGCTCTATGGTGAGAATCTGCACTGTCATCATTGTGTTTTATGTTTTGATATTTAGTCATATCATTTTGTTTTCTATAAGAGCAAACCAATCATTTGCAGAACTTCCTGGAATTTGTGAGCACTTACAAATTCCACCAGAATTTGCAAATATTCACAAAATTGATTCTTAAAGATTTGGATCTTCCAATGTCTATTTGTATCTATACAAAGATACATACTAGCATATATCATAGCATTTAGTCTTCTAGTCTGCCTGAATTATTTAGTTTTACCAAAATTCTTCAGTTCAAGGGTAATCTGATGCCTCAGATGTTTGTAACAGAATCACCTTTCGAAGTCATTTCAGGAAACTGTTTCATAAATACAGGAACTTTTTAAAGACACGAGGTACATGATTGTATCAAGCAATTCTCCTAACATGAGTACATTTTAACTGGCCAGATCAACCATCTACCGCCGGCTGATCGAAATGATAAATCAACCTCACGCTGAGCTGGAAAAAAAAATGTATAATTGAGAAAAAGCTGTCAACTGGGCCTTTTATGGAGAAATACTATTTCTGCTCCTATCATCTCTATACTAAACACTTTTGGAGCGGCCATCACTTGCCACAGTCAAAACTTCCTATTAGCAGCATAAGCTGATGGGTGTAAATTAGTGTGCTACAAATGTATGGCTTCAAGCCTGACAAACTGGTATTTTCAATCGCCTCTCTTTAGATCACAGCCTATGGTGGGCAGCTTAAATATGCAGTCTACTACGAAGCCAGAGAGGAAACCGGCCCTTCCTCCTATGAGCCTCAGGTCATTATCAAGGGAGGTCCTAACCACAACATAGTGATGACACGCCACATCACAGGACTTCAGATTGGTCAGCTCACCCGCCATGAGATCGACATGACAGAGGTACAATGAATGTGATGCTGATTTCAAATAAATGTATTTTTAAAACAAGCTACAGTAGCAGCATTTCAGGTACAAGTTTTTATACTAGAAAAAAAGATGTACTCTTTATTTCACTTGTTTTTGGCCACTTAAGCACTGTCAGAATAGAGGGATAAAGTGGATCTGTCAAGATATCAAGTTTTTTTCATCTGTGTTTTTATGAATAGCATGAGTGGAAGTATGCAGATGGTCGATTGATGACTCGAGAAGACTTTATGGACATTTTGTTCCACGTGGACTACATCCTGATAAAGGCATCACACGGGAACTTGATGAGACACAGTCGGTAAAACACACACACGGTTTTATGCACCTCTGTTGCTCAGTGTTGAATGTTAGACATAATAACTGAATAAAGAACAAGCTCAAGGTAAAACCACTTTTCATTTGAATTGAAAAAACTTGGCTTTCAATTATATTTCACAGGTTTCCAATTTAGTTTTAGTATATAAAGCCTCTGCTAAGTGTGGTGGTCAAAATTGTAATATTCTCTCCAAAATAAAAAGGGTATTTTTACAGCTAGATTTACCAAAAATGTGCCGGTAAACACAAAGAAAGTGCTTGTAAAGTCAGATTCATTACTGTGAATGATTTTTACTCCTGTCTTCAGTATTTCAGAGATCAGTCTAACAGTGGCAGAGGAGGGTACACCAACCAAAGAAAGTGAGAAAGCCCATCAGATAGAAAAGTGTGACTGCCCAAATGGATACTCTGGACTTTCCTGTGAGGTATGCACACAATTAAATATAGTTGATACATAGATGTCTTTACTTTATTTGTGCAAGATGTTAGCCTTTCTAAAAGGTGTTTACAAGAGCTCCTGTGCATGTAATTTGTTATCAGCGGAGGGCAGGTACAAGTACTATACTTACAATGGACTGTGGTGTGCACATGTATGGAAATCCTAGTTTGGGGTTGCATTCAAATTGCCATTGGGACACATTATTATACTTTTGGATATGGAGAAATCTGGCCAACATATTGAGATTCTAAATAAATCAATTATTGAATGGCTGACATCAATACTTTAGGGCTCAACTGTAAGTACACATACAGACGGAGCCTTTTTGTCTGTCCTCCGCATTCTTTTTGCACATATTTTAGTCAGTTTTCAGAGAGCTTATGGATGCATAGCCCAAAGGAGCAAGCAGAGCAGCACCACTGTAAATTTTGGGAGGTACTATAGGTAGTGCGCAACCAGTAAAAAGAACAAAGGGAAAAAAGCTGCCACAATGTATTTAATGGCCACTCAGACCACCTCTTCTGTGCTGCTGTCTGAGAGTGTGCATTTTTATGATCTCCTGCACCATCGCCATGTTTGCTATGCTGTGATTGAAACTGATGTAAGAACTCAAAAGTGAACTCTGAAGTCTGCCCTGCCTTCTAGACCTGTATAGGTCTGTGAAGGAAGCATAAATGAGGTAAGCGTGTTTTATTAATGAGTAGATGTGTAATTTAGAGAAGAGGTCGCTTTATGATCTAGTTAATAAACTTGTCAGTCACTGTTTTTAAAGTCATCTTTCGTTGTGAATTTGCTTTAATGAAACAATCAACATCATGATGCACGAAAAAACAACTGAAGACCTTAAAGTGCACCTATTTGCAAAGGTTATTCTAAAATTGTTTGCAATTACACAAGTTGCATTAGAAAAGCTAACATCTCTTTCAAAGCTCTGCTGCCTTAAGAGACACATGAAGGCCACAGACTTTCAATTACATTTCACAGGTTTCCAATTTAGATTTAGTGTTTTAAGCCTCTGCAAAGTCTTTCCAGACTCTTGTTTCTTTAAATTCTTTAGGTTTTTGAATTTCTTGGTCTTGATTAATCCTCTTTGAGCATCTCCTCTGCTCAGTAGTAATTCTGTCAATATACATTCAGTTTCTTCCAGCTCTTTCTCCTAAGCCACAGAAGTCATGTAGCAGTGACCCACCCAGTCTTAGTCTATCGAGGGTTTTATGGAAACTGCTTATGATACATGGGTGTTACTGTTCTTCTGCTGGACTGTGGCACCTGAAAGTCATTTAAGTTTCATTGTGTTGATCTCAGTGAAATGTGAAATTTGCTTGCAAAGTTTAAACTATTTTCTCAACCTCTGTTTCACTGTGTTATGCGTGCAGAGCAGGGCCCGTATATATTTGCCTAGAAAATTAGCTGTGTATATGATTTAGAAGGTATAGATACTCTGGCTTCTATTTGGCATTTTTTCAAAACAGCAAACGGTAGCTAAACTTAAAAATGTACAGGTCGTAGAGGGCTCACCTGACAGATGGCTGTTCTATTTGTAGCTGCCGTCGTTGCTAATAAAGTATTTTTAAACGGGCGTTTATTGCTAGCAGAGGGAACAGATGGCTCTTTAAATGGACTCCATTAATTATTACTGAACAGGAGAGAGAGGAAGAGCGAGTTACTTTGCACGTCTGTGTATGTTTTTACGCCGTGTATGTGAGGTTATGTGTGTCTGTGTTCAAAAGGTACTGAAGGGAATAACTCTTAAGTGTGTGTGTGTGTGTGTGTGTGTGTGTGTGTGTGTGTGTGTGTGTGTGTGTGTGTGTGTGTGTGTGTGTG
>JAOXYM010000024.1:18322781-18339728 GCA_028567055.1 Leptatherina wallacei
CGTGACTTAGAACATTGTAAGAGACTATTCCAAGGACTTATAAAAGTGATTTTTGCATAATATGTCCCCTTTAAAGACTTCCTGTTTTACTTATTTTCTTTCTCTTGGATCTGACCAGAAGCTTTATTTCTTTGTGGGAAGATGATTATGTGAAAAGACATGCAACTCAAATACATTAATTAATTAATTAAATAACTTAACTTGGGTAAATAAATCCAATAAAAGAGAAATACTTCTGTATAATTTCTGTTTTTATTGTGTTTTAGCGATTTGAACGCAATCATGTTTCACATAGTGACCACCCTATGATAAGTACACATAAAGTCTTAAAACCAGGTTCTTGTGACTAGCAATAAAAAGATGAATCTGTTGGAGTGGAATCACAATCCTGATGTGTATCGCTTTTGTCACCTCTTGCAGCCAAACTTGTGATTATGATTAGCTACCTGGATACTTCATTGTGGAGCACAGTCACCAAATGATATTCAGTTTATGGCTCCTGCTGCTCAAAGTAACTCTGACCAAACTCTGACTGCTCAGCTTAACTACATCAGCAATACGATAATAATATGCTGATCAGTTTGAAAGCTTTGTCCAACCCGCTCCAACAAGTCTTAGCCTGCAAGACTGTCTGATTACATACTCTTAACATTCAGTGGTACAGTGAAGTAATAACCGTTTCTTGCTTGTCTTTATCATTTGAGATTTAGTAGTTTGATTTATGTAAAACTCTGACATTTTACAAATGTAATCTGTATACACATATACAGTATTTGCAGTTTGCAGATTGTCTAATTTATTGTTCACTAACAGGTTTCCCAACCCACTTTTCAACCTGAAATGTAATGATTAAAGCAACTGGTTCTGCTTTTCCTCTGTAAAACTGGGGGTTTACATTATTGTTATGAAGAGTTGTTGCTGAGTATAACCTGATCATGTCCAATGTAGGCCCATTTAAAAACAAAATGAAAAAAACAAGAAAAATAAGGATTATGAGAGTTAATTTATTTTTACTACAGTCAAAAGGTCTTCATTGTTTAAAAAAAAAAGCTAAAAACTATGTTTTATTGCTATTTAATAATACTTTAAAGTTTATGAGTCTTATGCTTGCTTGCACCATAAGTTTATGTAACAAGACTGAGATTGGTACCAATCAAAGTCTGTTAAATGAAAGTTGCCATCAAACAGAATTAAACTCACTGTGTCTAAAGTGATCCAAAGAGAAAACCACAGGTCTTGGGACATGATTTACACAATGAGTATGACACTAATAAGACAGGGGCAATGTTTTTTGCAACCTTGAATGCTGTGACAAAGAATCAGATTTAAGACACTTGGCTTCACTTTTTAGACGTCAGGGATACATGTATCTGTAATCTGCTGTCTATGATGTCTAAATGATTAAGCATAAATGCCAATTTTTTCATTTTCTCATTCAATGTTCTCTGCTCTCTAGTTATTTCAGTCTTTTCTGCCAATGCACCTGAGCTCTTTTTGCCTCTTTTTCACGCTTGCCTTTACCTCCACTTCCCTCTTTTATTTTTTTTTAAGTGGCCCAGTCTTACTTGTTTAATTCTCTTCCCGCTTGTCCTTAGTTATGTATTCATGCTACTTTTGTCTTTCATCTACTCACCAGTATGTTTTTTTTTCCTCAGCCCTTTTTTTCCACCCCATCTCACCTCTGCTTAATTTCTCTCATGGCACCAATTTGTTTATCCCTTTTGCTTTTTTCCCCTCTTCTCCTTCTCTTGTGTTTCATTTCATTCTTTATCTGCCTCCTAGCCATTTTCTTTTTGCTCATTTCTATCTCGCTCTCCACAACGGCATCATTAGCATTTTTCTAACCGAGCGGGCTAAATTGAAAATGCTAAACGAGTTTGTTTCTGTGGTAATTAGCAATAACGAGGAACACAGGAAGTTAATGGAAATGACTTGCCTCGTTAAGAGGCAACTTCCTGTTGCACTGATTGAAGTTCTTATTTTTAACAAACAAGTCGAACACATAAGACAGGACCCTAGGGATAGGAAGAGGAGTGAGTTTATATACAGTTCTGTTTAAAGTGTGTGTATATCTGAGTTCATAAAGTGTGTTTCTTGTGGAGGCAATAACTGTTTGCCTCTGTGTTTTCATATACATATTGTATTACTGTGTTGTATAAATATTGCACTGCATTTACACTAAATTTTTCCATGCTTTCCATCAGATTATTAGTAACAATATAATGTTTGGGCATAAATGAAGTCAGAAATGAAGCTGAAAATAAACCGAGACAATTGCAGGCATGCAAATATGTTGGATATATTTATGTTGGGGTGTGCCATTGTAATATTGTGGCTATCTCAGTCATAACAGGTGAGTAAAATCCTGCCAAGAAAATGAGCATTTCAGATGGGCTGCTCTTAAAGAAGGAAGCTTATTAAACTCTGACGTTTGAGATCGTACCTGTCAGCTAACAGCTAGCACACTGCTGTTGTGCACTGACCTCGTCATGCAGGGGTGGGACTGAGCCCAAACACTATTTATTACTGTGTGTTGACAACTATGTCTCTTATCTAAAATAGTCCAAGCTCAAATAAAAGAAGTTTGCCACTTTGAAGGCCCAGAATGGCTCAGAAACTGTGGGTGGTGAGAAGAAATGAGTAATTGTTTTCTCTGCTGCAGAGATGCTCAACAGAAGCAGAAGCAGCTGCGATCACACTGTGCATCTCCCAGCTATTTTCTAAATGTGAGTGCGTGTATGTAAAGCAACTGCGTAATTAAAAAAGCTACTGTTTTCTTCTTTGTAGAAAGAGGAAATTAAAGAAATGGGTAGCAAATTGATAGATTTGAATAGTTTTTAAATGACCTGTTAGTCACTGTGTAAAATATTTCAGTGAGGAGTTTGAAAAGCATGCTATTGTTCAGAAATTGTTGATAATTGAAAATAAAAGTTGGCTATAATAATGTAGCTGTATGCCACCTACTTTTACTTCTCACCTGTTGGCACAGTTGAGCCATTCATGCTAAAAAATGTGCTCGTGTACTTGTTACCCTCAGTGAAACAGAGCATGATAGACAGATTAATACTGGAGACTCCTAGTTAGACACAGATTCAACAGGATTCTTGTTTTTCTGTTTTTTAAACTTTGGTTTGTTTAGCCCCGAGCTGAGTCCTGGTCATGCATCACATGGAATTTACTGACTTACCGATGATGAGTGGAAATAAGCCTGGGATAGATATGCTGCGGGGTGAGCAGAGTTGTGAGCCAGAGGTGACTGGCAGGGAAATTGGTTTAGCATGCCATGTCTAGACATACAGAAAGGGGAAAAAATGAAATGAGGATTAGGGGTGGTGCTGCACGACTATGACATTTTCAGTGCTGTTTGATCTGTAACAACCCTGTCTCATCTCCACTCATCAAAACAATTGGACAGCAACAGAAGGTGGTACAGAGAGTGACACAGATTCCTTTATCCAAAATATCTATGCAAATAGGCTCTGCAAAGGATTGGTTCTGCAACAGGTTCTTGTCTTTCTCTCACAAACTTTGTCTTTGCCAGTGGCAAGCACGACATCCTGATAACACTAACTGAATTTCTGTTAAATTCATTTTAACAATTAGTGGGATTTTCTGAAGTGCAAAGCCTTCTCGATAAGCAGGATGAGGGTTGGACCTCCCTCCAACCGTGTCACAGCTGCATCTATTATGCTCGCAGTGACATTCTCCATTTAAAACCAATCACACACACCTAGAACTCATGCTGGGTGGCAGATGATGGAAAGTTCAGCACTCACAAACTGGAGCTAAAATCAAAGAGGTAGAGAAGTAAATAGTATCTTCCTCATTTAATGCTAATTTCACGTGTGTGTGTTTGTCTTGGTAGAACTGTCAGGACAACACAGAGGGAGATCACTGTGAACGCTGCGTTGCAGGATTTTACGGAGTGGTCCGAGGTTTTTCTGATGATTGCAAACCCTGTGCCTGCCCCCTTCCCAACCCAGAGAACAAGTAAAATTTCTGTTTATTATTTGCTAACTGGTGACCCCCAAATGTACAATATAATCAGTAACTCTATTATCTTTATATTTATTAAACTTTTCATTTGTTTTTCTCAGCATTTTTCACATGTAATTTTAACCATATTTTAAGTATTTTTTTATCAATATTCTCTTTCTGTGTCTAGTTTCAGCCCTACTTGTGTAGCCGAGGGATTTGATGACTACCGTTGCACCGCCTGTCCTGAGGGATATGAGGGGAAATATTGTGAAAGGTCAGATACCTGGACAGGAAAACAATTTTAAACTCCTAAAATGGGTTTAGTTCCCTCCTTATAACACTTTCTACAGAAATAAAACTAATCCTATGTGAATCTGTAATGGTGCCATTCACTGACCACTTGGTTAAACCATCTTTGGCAGGAATGAAAGCTACAAGTCTTTCTTGAAATGATCCTACATGCTTGGGACAACTTTCCTTTGGAAGGTTCATATTTTTTGGCAGACATGTTCATTCCCAACCAGGTTGGATGTTTAGATTCAGTGTGGGCTCATTTTCATGTCTCTCCAGAGGCTCTGGACAGGGTTCAAGTCAAGACTCTTGTGTCACTCCAGGACTTTCATAGTTTTGTTGAAGCCACTCTTGTGCTTTCTTGTAAGTTTGCCCTGGCTCATCATCTTGGTGAAATATAAACCTATTCCTTGAATCTGAGATTCACAGAACTCTGGGAAAAGGTTTCACCCAGGATTGCTGTGTATCTTACTGCATCCACTTTTGACTGGCCTACCCCTTTTTGTTTTGTTTTGGGTGAATCCATTTTACAATAACCCTTTCTGTACAATGCCTTTGTGCTGTATTGATGCAGCGTTTCCTCTCTGGAGTTGTACATTTGCCTTTTCAGTGAATAATGACTTCTGTCTGGCCATTGTGCCATAAAGGCCTGATTGGTGGAGAGCTGGACCCATTCTTTAACACTTGTAAGATTTTTCCTTCTGCACAGCTTTTGATCATATTCATAGTGACCATTGGCTTGTTGGTTACCCTGTCAGGGCCTTATGTTTCTGGTGTCAGCTTGATAATGCCCAGTAAGTTCAGCCAGGAACAGGAGGACTCATGTCAGCTTGAAGCAGCATCTCAAGGACACTGAATGGATAACTATCCTAAGAAAATGAACAAAACACTCAATGTTTTAGTTTTTCAGTGTATTCAAATTTTCTTTCTTGTAAACTATAATTAATTACACGAGACATTTCTATGAATTGTATATGATCCAACCATGGATAAATTTTTTCTTTAATGATAGCATAAACCTGAGTTTTACATGAAAATATGACCGATTTTGATGTGGCCTCAGACATTTGCACGTTTCATATATTTGTCTACAGATTGCACTACCTGGTGATGCTTTAGATCATTTATGTCTCTCCACTGTTGTGGGACGATTTATATCCTTTGTGCTGAGGAAATCTTAGTTAACTAACTCTCTCATGATCCTCCTCTTTAGGTGTGCTACTGGTTACCATGGTAACCCAAGGATGCCAGGTGGCCGTTGTGAGGAGTGTAAGTGTTCCTTGTGGGGGGCGTTGCCCGGACCGTGTGACCCTGTCACAGGCCAATGCCGCTGCAGGGTTGGGGCGTCAGGAATGTCGTGTGACCAGTGCATGGAAAGGCATGTGTGTGGACCATCTGGGATCATCTGTAAGACTAATACACACATTTATTTATCTATTTTTTTCATTGTTGATTTTGTTTTGAGGGGGTCATTTTAAGACTTCTTATCATCTTGGATGACATTTCATAAGAAAATATCAGGTATAAAGCTCATCTTTGCAAAATAAATTGAAAGGCATTGAGGAGGTTCGTGTTTTATCTGAAGTGCTGCTGGAATATATTACCTTCTCACAGAATGCAATGAATGAAATTTCAAATTGCAATCATAACATGTAGTGTCTAACTCCAGAAGCTATTACAAAAGTAAGGCAGCTTTGCAGCACAGGGTGCCACACTTAAGAAATCCTACAGACTTCCTCTTTTTCTTTCCACAATTTTCTTTTATTCTACTCACTCCACTAGCTCACCCATCTGCACAGTCACCTGATGTTATGATTTTTACTTTGTTTTGGCAATGAAATGCAAGTCATGGACCTTTTCTAAAGTTGCCATGGGAGACAGGAGATTGTGGCAAAAGTCAGGTTCGAGTTATTAAGAAAATAATTTCAATGTCATTTAAAGCCAATTTAAACTTAATATGACCATAATGGCAAGGCCAATTTGGTTCCATTAGCATGTCTAGAGATAAGTGTATGCATGCAGAGAGAACAGGAAAGAAAAAGGTCATAAGACGGAAGCTGATGTGAAATTGCTGCAACCAGGTCAAGGAGAAAATTGCTTGCTTATGTCTTTGTGTACAGACAAAACAAAACTGTGTTCATAAAATGAAATTACATGTGCTGAAGTGCACCTTGATGCTAGACCGCTGACTTTTGCATCCAGACCATAATCACAAGTCCCGGTGCTGATGGTTTACACACAGTGGAACAATCAAATTGCTGTGCACTTGTGGATTGATAGCACTCCACAACACATTTTACCTGCATTTTTCTTTTTTTCCCACATTCTTTCAGACAAAACTGAACACTTTGGGAAGTGTTGCTCAAGGGGAAATGCAGACAGTTCTTATCGCTGTATAACTTAATTAGCAAATAGACTTGCAATTAGATTTTTGTCTGACGTTATACACTTTGTTGCATTATTAAATCATGCTCACATTCACCTGAGTAGTTATGCTAAAAATTTGATTATTAACCCATTAAGGCGAGGTACAATATCTTAGCATGGCTTTGCTCATGTCTGCAGGCTTCTTCAGTATAATAATATAAGAAACGCTAGCTCAGAATATAGCAAAGTACATTTGCTTCAAAACAGTTTGTAGAGCTTTGTTTAATTAGATTTTAGTCTTTTTATCTGTGATTTTTAATATTAAATTAAGACTAGAAGGGCAGGAACAAGAGTACATATTGAGCACAGAATATGTTTAAAACCAAAAAACTTCCCAATCTAAAATGATTAAACAAAACTGTTAACTTCCCTAAAACCTGTGCTATTTTATAGTTCGGATAACATGTTTTTAGAGTTTTCAAATACTCAAGTCAAACCAAACAGCCTTGAGGTAAAAATGTAGTCAATTTTTCTAATGTTCTATTCTTTATCAGGGACAACTATCATAATTTGTTTGAAGTTTACAATTTAAAGCAAAATTAATGAGAAACTTTATTTTGCCACACTCTTATGGTATTAGCTGGGTGTAAACAGCTACATATTGCCCCACTGGCACACTGAAAGCTTAATCAGATTAAAAAGAAACGAAAAACACCAGAGGGTTTATGATGATGAATGATTTTTTTTATCCATTTTATTATTACAGTAATGAGTATCATTAAAATCTAACATGGGTAGACTTAAGCAAAGTGCACTCCCTAAATTTAATCCTACAGCACATTCAAACCATCGAGCAAAGTTAAAGCAAACCAAGTCCTATTTTGTGTGAACTCCTCACATGTGGAGTAACTGTGACTTCTCTTGACTAATATTGTTACGGACGTGCAGCCATCCAGCACCACAGGGAGGTGAAAATGATGCAAGTGAGGCTTTGTGTGAAACATCACAAGTTGTACCTGTGTCATACAAGATGTTTTCACACCACGTGGATGTTCATGAACAGTGGATGGTGGTTCTTGGGTTTGGCAAGCTGCTTCTTTACACCCATAAACATTCTACATGCCCTTGTGTGTGAGTTTATGCATGACACTGCATGAAAGCAACAGTTATTTAGTGTGTTCTGGTTTTGTCAGAGATTGATAGACTAGAAACCGTTTTTATTTTATTTAATTCATCTTTGATTTCCCCTGTCAGAAATTTTAATTTGTGCAATAAATCAGCCTCCGGCTACAGAGGGGAAAAGAAGTTCTCACACGCCATACACAAAAATATGCACTTGTGTCTTAGTTAATTCCCTGGTGTGTGCGTGTGCATTAGCGTTTGTGTTTTTTTAGCCTGCGGACTGCGCTCATAATAGGTGCTCGCCTCTCTGTGTTGAGTTTCATGCATCAGCAGCCCTGTCTTACTGCTGCCAGAGCCACTTAAACACAAGAACACAAGCAGGCACCACTGTCACATCCCACAGAACGCATACTGTATAAACACACATTCAAGTGTTAAAAATACGTCTATTTGACTTCCCGTCTTTCTCTTATTTCTATCTGCCAAATCAGAACTTGAGCTGGCTCAAAAATTTCACATGAACATTCACATTTACACAAACGCAACATCATGCTGACCATCTGGGAAAAGATGGATTTAGCTGGCCTCATTACACACTAACTGTGTATTTATCTATTCCTGCAGCCTGTGACGATGAGTGTTCGGGTTTGCTGATAAGCGACATGGACCGCCTGTATCGCATCATCACTGATGTTACTCTGACCTCACCCCTCCCACCGCCTTATAAGTTGTTGTACCGCTTTGAGAACATGACAGAGGAACTCAAGGTAATAAAATCTCCCCGAGTGATTACAAAGTATTTGATCAATTAACAGCAGGTGATGTTGTCATTTGAGAGGATTTTTCACTGTGCTGTCATCTTTGAGATTTTCCATTTTAACATCACACAAACTAAATGCAGTTTATAGCCATAGGCTGGATTTACCTCTCCTGATTCTCATGACCTTTAGCTTATTGATATATGACAGAAGTAGAAAATGGCACGCTTCTCAAGCTAATGTTTGTTGCTTCAATGCTGCATTTCCTCAAAGCTGGCCTATTTCAGTTAAACTTGACACAGAATTCTAAAAGAAATGTTCAGGACATCAATCGGTGAAGTGAATTTTCAGAGAAAATAGGTTGTGCAGGAAATAAGTTTATCTACATAAAAAAATAGATGAGGCTGTTTTGCTGTGATATTTTTACTGTGTAATTCTTTGCCTCTTGTTTTTGCCTGTCTTGTTTTCAGCCCTGGAGTTCACAGCAAAAGCCTCGCCCCGGGCTACAGTATGTCAGAGAATTCACTCTGTAATTCCTTTGTCTTTGTTTCTCTCTTAAAGCACATGCTGTCGCCTCAGAAAGCTCCGGAGAGATTATTGCAACTGGCCGACTCCAACCTGGGATCACTGGTCGTTGAGATGGACCAACTACACAGCAGGGTACAAACTTTTCTGTTTTCATTTCAACTCACTTGTAGCCTTTATCTGCCTTTTCTACTCATTCTCATTTAACTCTGTCTGTAGCAGAGGACGTGGAATAAATCTGGACTGTGGCAGACAATGAGTCATAGCTGAGGGCAATAGTTGCTTATTAGTTTTGCTAGGTCTGTGTTGGGTCTCCAGAGTGAGAACTTATAGCCATATTATGACACATTGGGAACCCGATTAACCTTAAAGGTGTCTTCTATAGTTTTATCATGGGCAAAAGTTAAGTTGCAGAAAGTCTCTCAACAGAGTACCCATAATATCTAACAAAAATATTTAGCACGTTGTCTTCCTGGTACATTTAGTTAATTATTTACTATACACTGACAATACTATACTATACAGTCATTTAGCAGATGCTTTTATCCAAAGTGACTTACAATTGAGTACACTTTTGATGCCAACACTGGAGGCAAGGAGGGTAAAATGTCTGGAGTAGGATTCAAACCGCCAACCTTCGGGTCATTGGATGACCTGTTCTACCACCTTGGCCACTGCTGCCCAAGTCCTATTCCAAGTCCTTTGTTTTTCTCCGGATCTTCCATCAGTTGTCAACCGGAAGAATGTGACTGTCTACATGTTTGCATGCACTCCTACATCTGCTCACTTTGAAGCAAACAGGAACTGGCTTGTACACGCATGACTTTAAGGTGCTAGTTAGGTCAGGTAATGAATAAACTGAAGAGTTATTGTTTTTGCTTAAAGTTATACGTTTTTTATCCATCTTAATCAGAATGGAGGATTCTATACACTCTGTCTTTCTGCACGCTCACTTTCTGATTTTTTACTCAAGATATCGAGTTTCACAGTTGTCTGTCAAATAATTTAGCTAAAATAGAAACACAGCTTTTTTTAGTAGAGGGGGTCTACACACACCAGGTGGAGGAAAATAACCCTCACATTCATGCTGTCAAGCTACACCCTTTTAGGTACTGAGGCCTTGACATTAGTTGACAACCTTCCTATCCCCCTTACCCCATCATATGTGCTCACTTACACACACCAGTTTAAATGATATAACATGGCCTTGTCAAATGTCAGCAGTAATAACCTACTTTCTCTCTTTCTCTCTCTCTCTCTCTCTCTCTCTCTCTCTGTCTCTGTCTCTGTCTCTCTCTCTCTCTCTGTCTCTCTCTCTCTCTCTCTCTGTGCACATGTGCTAAATTGAGTGTATTGGGAAGTGTTTTCATGTCTGTCAAAAATTTATCCATCTCTTGTGTTTCTGCTCCTGAGTGTAACGTGTGAGGTTGTTTTCTCTTTGTCAGTAAGTCATCTATCTATTTTTTTTTTGTTTGCACACAGTAATATTGATGGTGTGTGTATATTGTGTATGCACTGCTGTCATCTTTTTACATCTAAGACCTCATCCGTCCCTCCTCAAGCAGAAGTCAGCATGTTCACTTATTTAACACTTGTTTATTATTTTATGATGTATCTGTGTTTGTACAGGCCACTAAGGTGTCTGCTGACGGAGAGCAGGTGGAGGATGATGCTGACAGGATTCATAAACGAGCTGAGGACCTGGAGCAGTTCATCAAGGACACACTGCTGGGAGCTAAAGGTAGCAGAATTGAGCACCACCTTTCTTCCATTAGCTGCCTCCAAATCCTGCCAACTTGGTTTTCTGGAAGTATCTGTCTATTGTCTCGCTAGTTTCATTTGTCAGTGGAGCACATTTTATTATATTATGTTTTATCAAATGTAAGAAATCCTGCTAGGAAATGGAGGTTATTACATTACAGGAAAATGGGATGTAGCAATATGAAAAGATGAGGGGGGATAAAGGAATAATTGGATAATTATGTCATGTCCATTAAAAATGGCATTTAAAAAGAGATGCAGCACCTTCAAAAAGATTGCCACGGTGAACTGGATATACAATAACAGCTGAGATGACCAAAATCCAAACTCCTCAGACCTTGCAGTACTACAAATCATATTTTTACACTTTAAAAGAGGTGGGTGTCTTAAAAGGTAGACAACCAAAACAGCTAACTACTCCCTTGTCGGCTTGATAATGAAAAAAATGAGCTGAAACACTGGTTCATAGGCCAGCTGTCAGCACTTTGTGCCAGCTACTGGTGAAAAGTGTTGCATGAACAATAGTCAGATCCATCAGGCTGCAGCATCACTAAGCATGGTGATAAAGAGTCACCCACCACCATAATACTGTGCAATGACTCAATTTACTTTATATTGTTTTGCAGCTAGTTTTCAAGTACCTGTGCCAGTACTTTGGCTGGATGGGTTTATGTGGTTGCAAGCAAAATATGTTATGAAATGGACTTCAGTTCAGTTGATGGAGGGAACTGCTTGATCAAACATATGTTTTCACATGCATATATCTTTTATTACAGCTGTGTTTTGTTCTTCTTGACAGCAAATGTAGCATTTTTATTTTTCCACTTTGTTTAATTTAATGGAAACTCCTGAGGAAAGAATTAAACTTTTTGCCCCACTAAATGTTCCTTATCACCAGCTAGTTGCTAATGTTGTGTGTCTGTCTGCTGTGTTACTCAGTAGTTTTAGTTTTTTGTTGAATTTGACTGCCAGCTGAACGAGGATGTGAGTGGCAACAGCAAGATTGCAAACTCTGAAGTTTCTCTGCAGGGTTTTTACTATAACTAATACTATTCAAATACACATAAAACATGCACACAGAAATATTGCCTGTATCAGCTTAAGAATAGCTTTCAGTAAAAAAATAGAATTAAACATTGAGACATTTTTGTTATTATTTTAACGTTTAATTAAGAAAGAATCTTTTTTTTTTTAAGAATTTTTTTATTATTATTCAGAGACATGCTATATACATACATACACACACGTATATATACACACATTCACATCTATATATCGTTATTATTATGGTTTTTTCTTTCTTAAACCGCAACCAACCACGTCCCCACAGATCCATTGTACCTGTAATTTTCACTGATGGATAATCCAGATGGGCTAAGCAACAAATATAAATTCTTAGATAAGTATAAAATTATATCATAGTTCTCACTGCATTAAGTGCTTCCTTCTAAGCCTCAAGCGCAACTTGGCCTGCCTCACTCATTCTAGCCACAGAGAGCTCCATAGATAACACCTCAACTAATGAAAACATCCACTGATACAAAGAAAGTATCTCTTTTTCAAGAGAATCCTGGCCAAGACAGCAGCAACAATACAGTAACAACACAGCAACATAAGTTCAGGCTTAAAAGCTGGTGAGATGTTGGTGTAAAACATTGTCTCCAATGCAGAACTGTGTGTTTCTGTACAGATTTTCACTCTGGGAGGAATGGCTTTAGATGGAGCAATCTAGTTTTTATATAGAGAACAACTATGAGGTAAATGTTCATTTCAGCTTCAGCATCTTTTTGTTGTTTCTTCTGCTGCATCAGTAGCTGTGTGAGCAACTTGTTAACAATTTTCATTTTCTTCTGCCTCAGAAGAAAAACACAGGAAAGGCTTTCACTAAAGCCTAAAAGGGGTTATAGTGCTTTGTGCCTTGACTAAAACCCATCAAGTTGGAATTGGTGTTTTATCTGTGGACATAAGTTGCACATATTCTCCTTTCAAAATCTCCTTGGAAATACTTCAGCCAGGAGAGCCAATTGTTTCATTTTGCAGGTCAAGGTGGTTGGTTGTGCTGGTTGCCTCGCACATCCCATTTAGACTCTCCTCTTTTCTCTGTTCTATATCAACAATCATGATTTTATCTATTATTAAAATCAATTTACTATCAGCTGAATTTGGTGGGTTAACAGGCAAACTTGCATGTCTATTTTAAAAAAGAAAGTAAGCAAGATTTCCATGTTACCTTAAAGAAACTAAATTTTCCTGTGAATTGTCCATTGGATTATCAAGATTTAATATATATTTTATATATTAGATATAACTTTTGTAAAATAGTTATTTACTTCAGATCATATAAACCAAAGAACCAAAGTGTGAAACTATACTTGTATTGATTGACACCAGGACCTCTTCCCCTTCCCTCTTATCACACACTGGTCTTTGCACCAGCAAATTTTCATATCAGCACTTTGCTGCAAGCAGATATAACAGCGCTTGATGTGGATTGAACTTGCTGCAGACTTTATCCTAGGCTGTAGCTGTCATTACCAAGAAAATTACACAGCAGGAGTACAACCTGGAGTCATACAGGAAATGCATAATTCATACAGCAAATATAACTATACAGTTAGAGCTTCTTTTTTTGGCAGCTTTTACAATAACTGTACCTTCTTGGGTTTTGATTTGTAAAGTTAGACCTGCTTAGTGCCTAGTGTTAGATTTTGTGACACCTATTTTTATGCATGCAAGGTCGAGAACGCAGACCATAAACTTGGATTAAAGAAGCAATCAGGAGGTTAGAGAATGTTTACGTGGATTAGTTAATAAGCATTATTCTTCAATTGTTCTATAAGACAAGTGTTTTGTACATTGCTGAACCTCTGTCCATCATCTGGAAGACTTTACCTCTCTGAGATAATCTTCATATACCAAGTCATGTTACCAACCTGTTGTCAGTTGAACTCATGAGTTGCAACATGTTCCTCCTGCTGCTTCTGTTTAGTACCACTTACTTTTCCAGTGTCTTGTCGCCCCTTCCTTGGCTTTTTGAGAAGTGTTGTATCCATCGAATTAAAGATTAGAAAATGGTAGGTAATTAGATAACACACCATTTGAATTACAAACTAAATTTATATGAATTAATATAATTCATGAGATTTTGAAATTATTTCATTCCGTTTCTTTACAGCATCCCAACATTTTTTATTGGGATAGATATCTAATTTTTGTAAACTCCAGTAGAAACATTAATTGCAGTCTTTAAGTTAGCCATGGGAAGCTCTGACTTAGACTTAGCAAATGAAACACGCTTAAGAGACACTTTTGTATTTTATTTTTTTTTTCTGTTTCACACAGCGATGTTACAAATCAATGTGCTTTGTATGAAACAGCAGTTCAAATAATTTATTTTGATTACTGTTATGAATATTTTATAGCTTCAGGGAAGAAAAGAAAGTTACCAAACCAACACATTGGGGCTGGCTGTGATGAAACTGTCCTCTCGTTGTTGTTGCTCCAAGCTCTCTGGCCCTCTGCCTAATCACAGTGTGATTATAGTGTGTGTGTTTGTGTGTGTGTGCGCGTATGTTTCTGAGCTACGAAAAAAGAGAGACTGTGTCCTGGCTCACTGGATGATTGAGAGTAGCAATTAGAGACTTAATTAGTGGCTATCACACATTCACATACACACCAGATACACAAATACTGATGCCAGCATGCAAACATTCATACAACTGTGCACACACGCGCACACACTCAGCATTTTGTGTGGGTGTGTGTGTGTGTGTGCTCGCGTTTACTAGATGCATAATATGATTTCATCCACATTTTAAGTGTTTAATTGGTTTTTAAATCCCACTATGTAATTATATGGCTGTGACACACTCTTATAGGCAGATCCAGTAACACCCACTGGTACAAAAGTAACATGCACACACATACACACATGCATTACAGCTGTTCATTAGCATGATGACTTTACTTGTGTCTTGCTCTAATCACTTCGTGTTTACATTTCAAATGAGAGAAAATGCTGCATCGCCACACACCCCTGCAAACATTCACACACACTCTTGTCAGATTTCAGCTACCTTTAATCATGTCAAGTTTACATCTGAAATGAGAAGGGAATGTTTCGTCACTGCAGACACATCACACACAAACGGCTTGGTGCATTCAAACAAACATTACAGAAAAAAATGCGCACACTTTTCCCTCCTATGTTTTGCGCTTGTACAGACGGATACACATACACACTCATTAAGTCCCAGCAGTTTGAGTATTATTCAAGAGAGCCTCAGAGTGTTTCAGTCTAGTCTCGACATTGATTAGCTTGAGATTTTACCTTTTTTCATCTAATTTGCTAAAAAGAAGGGGGAACATGCAGCTGTTGAAATCACCGGCTTTGAAAGGTGCTAAAACAGATCACCTGGGATTTTGTGTCTGACTCTCAGCATGAGTCTGTGTTTAAATGACTGAAAATCAAATGCTGCAATTTTCTTTCCATTTTCTGAGCCATTAAGATGACTCAGTCTGTTTCAGACTGTACATTTTGTAAAGACCAGACGTTGCATGCAGTGTGTTTCAGACAATACATTTTATTCTACAGTCAGTAGAAATGCTTTCTGCAAATGTTAATATCTGGTTTGTAACCATGGGACACCACATGCGTCATCCAGTTTTAAATGAGCTGTTGTTCATCCGTTTTTGTGCCCCCCCCCCCCCCCCCCCCCTTGTTTTTAGCAGACATTGTCTTTTTTTTCACCTGGAAAGAGAGGATGAGGCAGGGGGTATTCATTTGGTTGAAGTTGCAACTTGACCACCAGGTATCACCAAATTTTATATACGGCTTTTCCAAAAACCAAATGGCTTTAAACAGCTCTGTTGACTCCTTTCAGGTTTTGTTTAACACTCTGTCTAATTTAGAGGCTGTATAAAGTTCATTTTCAAATTTCCCTGTAAGCAAGATTAATTTGTTTCTCAGATACATAAAAGAATGAATATCTTATAGTTGGAACTGCTAACATGCAAATGAACGTATAAGCCATGTGCATCTCTCAGCTGGTTGTGAAGTCCTTTTTTTCAATGTTTCCAAGAAGATGAAGTGAATTAGAGCTGTCAAGACGAAAAGCTAAAGGACAAAGTCATCTGAGTGCATTTAAAGCTGCATATACATTTACAAAGTTTCCCCTGATACTATCTCTAGATCTCAGAGGAAATATAAACTAAATTGGAGTAGAATTTTGTCGTGCATGTACAAATCCAACTTCATGAACTGAATCTGTCCATCTGCAGTATAATCACAGCAGCGTGTTTGTGTCTGTGCACCCAGACCTCCAATCCAAGGCTGCCGAGTTGAACCAGACCCTCTCGCGGAGAGATGGAACTCCAGACAAAAGCCTGAGCGAGATGAAGGACGAGATCCAGGCCATGCTAGCTGAGATGAGAAAACGACAGCTGGGAGGGCAGAAAAGCATTGCAGAGGAGGAGGAGGAGTATGGAAACACACAAAAAGCACACACATGCAACAGAGGTCATGCATCTCTCTCCCACACACAACAAAAACAGAGACTTAAAGAAAACTTGGTAAACAGCCTTGTCTTTGTTTGAGATACATGAGTGTCCAGCTGCCATTGATGTTCATTTTTTAACACACTAAGAATCCTTGCTTCTATGCCCTTCTTTCCTTTTTTGTATTTTTTTCAAGGGTCTTTAAATTTTTGATTTTGTTGGCAAAACTGGCCAGAACACTCACTCCTTCATCTTGTTTACAAAACGTCTCACTTTTTTGTCCTACACATTGTTTTTGTAGCTTGCTTTTCCTGTGTCGTGCTGGGACTCATTCCCATTTGTCGATCTTCATTTTTGTGTTGGGTTTTTTCCCCATCTACATGTTTTATAGTTATTTGCACAACAGGAGAGAGAAACAAAAGTAGCCAAACTCAACATAAGTTTTTCTAAAGTAGTCTAATTTAAAAAAAGAAAAATACCAGCACAACAATTGCAATTCAGAAAAGTCTGCACTAAGTTGTCTTTTCATTTCAAGAATCAGTTTGTATTTTTCTCATTATTGCCTAATTGATTTGAAGATGGATGGATGGATGGATGGATGGATGGATGGATGGATGGATGGATGGATGGATGGATGGATGGATGGATG
>JAOXYM010000024.1:18352095-18366550 GCA_028567055.1 Leptatherina wallacei
TAATTATTGTTACCGTTTACATTGTTTTGAAACAGATACAGCAGCTAAGCTGGCAGCTACAAAGGCTGTGGCAGCTGATGCCAACGCCACCGCTATAGATGTCCTTGAACGCCTCGGAGAGTTGAACTTGCGCCTCGGAGGTCTGCAACACAACTACAGCGAGCTGGAGGACACTGTCAAAGCAGCCAATCAGATGATCCAGGACCCTGAGAAAAACAGTAAAGTTCTCTACAATTGAGTATTAGCATTGTCTTGTAGCAGCAAAGTAAATGGAGCAGGAACATCTCATCACGATTTTTCCCCGTGTCATTTAATAGAAATGCAAGCTTCCTTTTTAACTAGATAAATCAGTTTCTGTGATAACTAATTACATTTTAAATATGTTTTTTAACACCACTTTATTAGCTGCTACTCACTCCTCTTGTGACAAAAAGGCTTTTTTGAATTATAAAGTAAAAACGCCTGGTTCTTTGTTACTTCTCACTCCTGGTAGATTTGAGCTATTTGTTTCAGAGCCACTTAGATTGTTGAATTCTATTGAATTGTGATATTTTTCTCTCTCTCTCTCTTTTTTTCAATCCCCACAGCAATCAGTATGTATATTTCACTTACTTTAATATGAGCCTTTATTCATGGACGTGGTGCACCAGTACCATGTAGTTCTAACATTATCTCTGTGGCAGCACAGATTTCTAGTCAATTTTTTGTTTGTTTTTTGAAATACATTTTAAATCACATTTTTAACACCAGATCCCAACATCAGTGTTAATGTGGTGCTTTGGGATTAATTGACTCCAAGTATGTAAGTGTAAACTGATTTTGGGAACGGTATTGGTGCACCATACACTAATCTTATCTTTTATAGCTGTAAAGCAAGCAATAGTTGCTTCTAATATTGCCTCTGTTCGGCATGAGCATGAGAGCTCTACACATTGCAAGGCATAGAAACTTCTGTTTAAATTTCTTTTTCTATATTTTCTTTCTCTTTTTTTCAGTTTCAAACCTATGCAGTATACATTACATGAAAGTAAAGCGGTTCTGTTTGAAGGCTTAGCTACACTAATTGTTTGGCTCTCGTCTCGCCAGCTTTTCAATCTTTCTTGCTCCTCCTCCACATTCCTCTTAAGTGATTTCTTCCTGCAAGCTTTCCACTTTCTCTTTGATATACCTCAGAGTATAATGATAAGTACTACACTTTCCAGTATGCTTACCATACTTAACCTCTCTCTACCCTCAGTTCATGCTGCAGGAGCTAAAGTTAAGGATTTAGAGGATGAAGCTGACAGACTGTTGGAGAAGCTACAGCCAATCAAAAAGCTGGAAGACAACCTGAGGCGCAACATCTCACAAATCAAGGAGCTGATCAACCAGGCCAGGAAACAAGCTAATTCGGTAAGTTGTCCAGATGATCACATGCATCAGCACACTGTCCTGTTGTCTCAGCTCTGTAGTCATTTTATTTAACTTAAAATTTTTGTCTTGCTCTGTACTTCACTTGTTAACATATTTAGTTGATTATAGGTGATCTGTTTCTTGCTGATGCAAATAGCATTTTTTTTTAATAACAAGCAATTTGTTCTCTGCCTACTTATTATATTATACAATTAGTTTGAATAAGACTATCAACTTGAAAGGCAAGAGAAGTTTTTGTGTAGCTCATTTCATGTACAAGACAATTGAAAGTGCTTTAAATAACGCATTAAAAGTGTTACAGCAGGGTGCGGAGGAAGCATTAAAAAAGTATATCAAAAACTAATTTTAAAAAGGCATAAAAGAAATTATATAAAGACAGAAAAAACAAAAATAGAGTAAGATAAAATGCACTTTTTTTTCCCAAAGCCTTGAAAATAAGGTTTCAAGCGGTATTACTAAATATATTTACACACTTTGGTGCCTTCTAATAAAAGCTACGAAGAGTGTAAACTCTTCTCTTTTTCTGTCCGTTTCCAGATCAAAGTATCCGTGTCATCAGGTGGTGATTGTCTCCGCAGTTACCGCCCTGATATTCGAAAAGGAAGGTACAATACCATTGTCCTTCATGTTAAAACAACCACGCCTGACAACCTCCTCTTCTACCTGGGATCTGCCAAATATGTAAGTATATGCTTTTAATTCGAGTATACACAGTTCAGCTAAGAATGTAGAAAATAAACTGTGGAAAGGATATTGCTGTAAACTTTTATTTGTAAATTTGACATAATGGATACTTTATAAATTTTCATGAGTTACTGTTCCTCCTTTCCAATTCAGTCCAAGGGAAGAAATAAATCTAATTTTGAATTAAACAACAGTGGTCTCACTTTAAAAGTAGACAATAATGATGATGATGATGACTGATGATGATGAAGCTCTTCTGGAAATTAGGAAAACCCTGATCAGAGTCAAACCAAAACACTGATTTATCATGTCGGTAGACTTAGAAAGGTAATTTCCCAGCCCTCTAAATATTAAAGGAGGAGATAATCTTGGTGAAATGGTGAAATTACAAATAACTTATTTTTCTTTTAAGTTTCATGTTAATGCATTAATTATATTTAGTATAATGTTGAAGTGCTTTATATTGTGCAACATTTATAATAGTTGCAAGGGCCTGCGTTTCAGCACCCATAAAAATCTGCATGCGCAGGAGAAACACATGTTCATCCATTACATTGTACACACAAATCAGTGCTAACACATAGCCTACACATACTCCCTTAGTGATTTGTCTAATATGAGAATAATTAATACATCTTGACTCATACCCAGTAGCACCATTATAAACATGGAACTCTCCTGTTTTAAGGTACCAATGATATTCCCAAAGTGTGTGTGTGTGTGTGTTTGTATCTTAAAGAGAAGCAGCAATTAACAACAAGTTTATGTAGCTCTCAGCTTTAGTCTGATTTCCCCTGAGAAATCTTTGCTTTGCTTCAACTGACTGGGAAGTCTTAAACGTGCTTGTATGTGTGTGTGTGTATGTGTCTGAGTGATATTCTAATGCAGTATGAATAGTAATTCTGTGTGTGTGTGTGCGCACACGTCTAAGGTCTCACTAATAGTGTGTAATGCTAGTTGAATAATAACGATGCTGCCCTGTGATCTGTGCTAATGAATAATCGCCTTCACCCTGGAGAGACCAGAAGCGTGTGTGTGTGTGTACTTGTGTGTGTCATTTGTGTCTTCAAATGTGACTCCCTGATAATCTCTAATTGTGCATAATTCTATATGAATAATAATGCTGTGTATGCACTTCAGAGACTGCATCCAGACAAGAGCACATGCTCTTTTTTCTACTCATACATAAGTAATAAGATTGTTGATCAAAATAAAGCAGGATTGTGTGAAAATCTACTTACAAGGACAAATGAAGAAAACTTCATTTGTCCCCTCAGAATAAACCAGAGCTAGGTGTGAAATCGCTTTACTTTTCACTTTTCCCTGCATGACAAATACTCCAGTTGGTCCTCTGTACTCCTTTTAATCATCATCTTGGTTTTCCACCAGCAGTGTTGCATAACTCCTCTATTCTATAATCTGACACAAAAACACTATATAGGTTTTACAGCAAGCTCTGGAAATAAACACTTCTCTTTTGCAGAGCAGGATTCTCTTCCAATCCTCTCTCACAGCTGGGACACACTTGTTGGGTAGAGGTGTATCTGATGCCCTCTAGTTCAGAAATGTGTAGTTCGATGTGCAGCTTGCATAACTTGACTGACTTAAACCTAAATCTGACCTTTTATATCTGCAAAAAAGATAACAGGACAGACATTTACTCTGCATATTAATGTCAGACTGTTGGGTGTGGTAACTGTGCTGGTATTAGCAGCCTCACAAAGCATTGGATTAGTTGTGAAATGCCACCCTTGATTTATCATTTCACATTTCCATCATATTTAAAGGCCAGTAATTTTACTGTCCTGGATTTAGGGCTGTGTGAAACAGAAATCCTGGAGTACCCACTTAAAGCTTGGGTAGGATATCCTGGAAAAACGGTTAGAGCAAGCTACGCTTTGAAAATACACAATCCAAAAGTCCAAACCCCTTATTTTAGCCCCCCGAAGCCACACCTCCAGAGCACAGGGACACCATCTGTCTATGAGGAACAAATGACAACTGCGTTTGATAGATATATCACCATCCCATCTTTTAGAATGGACCAGTTAAAAATAATTGGATGGTGTTTTTTCAGCCCTGTTTGTTCCACAGGTGACTAAAATGTTTCAATTTTACGTTAAAATATTTCATTAATTGGCTGCAATCGGTGTGTGAAGGAGGATTTTAAGCAATATAGTAAAACGTGCCTCTGGAAAACATCTCCTACCCTACCTTTAATGTTTTGTATGTTTCATTATGAATAATTTTGTTAATTTTAATTCTAATATCTGCATTATTCCAAACATCTGTCCAATGACATATAGGCAAAACAGAATGGTGGCCAAATCCACGAGTTACCTTATCTGCAGAAGGTTGTTGAGCTTCATTTGAAACAAGATGGTTTTATTGAGCCTCTTACTATATGATAAATGAATGACATTTTGAAGTTAAACAAATGTTTTTAAGTGCCCATAATTTGCTTCTTTTTTTTTTGTCCCCTTGCCCTGGTGTGTTATACAGATTTTTTTATACATGTTATGGTCTGCAGAGTTCCTACGTTTTACAGAGAACATAACTATCCAGGCTTTTTGTCTTTTACTTCATCACATCAACACATGCGCATAATAAAAACAGATTTAACCCAGTACCTCAAGAAAACATGTGTATTGTCCCAAAAAAGACCTATAAATTGTGATATTTATCATGCTTAATATTTAAGCCTTTTTTTTAAATATCTCTTAGACTTTGATATCTCAACCTTACAGAATAATGTGTATGTCTAATCTTAACTGCGACTGACAGAAAGTAGAAAAAAGACAATGTTGGCTCAGATGTTCTGTTATATTGATTCTGAAATCAAATATATTATCTGTTCATCTGTGTGGATCCATTTCTGATAAATAAATATATTCTGAGTGTTATAAAAGTAAAAGACAGATGTCTAGATGTACAGTATTAAGTCATCAAATACATCTTGTTTAAGTAAAAGGAGTAAACATATGAAAGCAAGCAAAAATATGAATCTTCAGGAATTCAGAATAAAATGGAGATATAAAAAAAATGAGAGCCACTGCTGAACTAATGTAAACAGAACACGGGTTCCCCTGAAATGGCGAATCAATCCCACTGTTCAGTGCATGGTGACATCGGTGTACATTCTTTGTATGGCCTCTGTAATACAGCTATTTCTGTAACCACCAGCATTAGAATGGATAGAACATCTCCATTTATTAATAGTGCTTCAGTTCCTAAGATGCAAGATTCAGGATTCAAGACTTAAAGGAGAATTGAATTGTTGTTTCTCTCTCACCAAAAATATAAGATCAAAGATAAAAAAGATAAAAGTATAAAGGGGTGGAATAAAGTATAAGGTAAATGAATACATGTACACTGAGAAGAGCAAGTTCCTTTCTCCCAGGTTTACTCACCAACTGGATTATCTAAACGTTTAAATTGCAAGTAAAGTAATCTTGTGACTTTTCTGCTCTTAGAAAATGAATATTATGTTAATAAACCACACAGAAAGAAACGTCCTCCAAACTTCAGTTTAGTTTGTTGTCATGGGACTTAAAACGTTCTGCACAAAATCACGGTTTATACAGTTTCCTTTTTCCTTTGTTCCTCAGGTTGATTTTCTGGCCTTAGAGATGCGGAAAGGAAAAGTAAATTTCCTTTGGGATGTGGGCTCAGGTGTGGGAAGGGTTGAATATCTCCATCACACCATCCACGATGGGAATTGGCACCGGATTGAGGCATCTCGGTAAGAATTATATGCACGTACAGGTGTTGCTCTACTGGCACCTATATTTGCGCTTTCGAGCATTGATGTTGTGTTACGAAGCCAAAGCTTGCATTGCACCTTCAGGAAACAGGAATGTCGAATGTCAAGAAGACAATGGCAAGACAAAGATCTGAGAAATATAAAATCTGTTATTGTTGTTTTTACTTCTGACTGCCTGATCGCAGATATTTTATAACATCACAATTTTATTTTTCTCTTTTCCCTCACTCTGACCTCATTTAACCACCAACAACCTGTAGTAACAGCAAAGATAAACCAACAGCAACCACAGGGCATCATCTTACTCATGCTAGAGTAGAAACCGCCTTGTTTCACTTGGGAAATCTTGAGTTTGCAGTCGTATCAGCCTGTGGCACATCATTATATAGATGTACTGTAATCCAGTTTTTTTCCCTCCCTGTGTAAGCTGCAGTCGTTATATATATACACACCATTCACACAAAGGAGGATCTCACCTGTGCCATGCATTTTCCATCTGAGAGATTTCCCAAAGGTGTTTATGCATTTCATCACAGACGATCAGTCTTAAAAATGTTCCCCTACACCGCACAGAAATGCTCTTCCTGTCTTAATACAAACTCAAAGATGGGTGGCTGATTTCACTGCCGACACAGAGGTTCGCCAGGAACAAACTGGTTCCACTCTGTCTTTCTATTATTCATCTTTAACCCCAAGACTTCATAGAACTAATTCCATGTGACTCTGACGTCTTCAGTCATAGTAACTATCTTCCAGGAAGAATAGAATGATAAACAGCATCAAACCTCACGCCCATTCACTCGCTGCTCTTCTTTCCAACCACAGCAATGGTCTGAATGGTACCATATCGGTATATCCTCTGGAAGGTCCTATGGCAGGCATGATGCCAACGCCGACCAGTGCCAACTCACCAGAAGCTTACACCATCTTGGATGTTGACCAGAATGCCTACCTGTTTGTAGGGGGAATACTCGGCACTGTCAAGGTATTTGTCTGTCAAAAACATCACAAAGCTGTCTGAATCTTTTTTTTTTCCTTTCTTACTCCCTCTCATTGTGTTGTGTCTTTTTAGAAAGCAGAAGTTGTAAGAACATCAACATTCACAGGCTGTATGGGAGAGACTTTCTTGGATGGTAAACCTATTGGACTGTGGAACTACAGAGAGAGACAGGGAGACTGTAAGGGTTGTGTTGTCAGGTATACACAAAGTTCTTTTATTTTCTATATGATTTTATGTTTAAATACTTGTCCTTTTTATAGTTTTGGTATCTGGTATTATTATTGTACACCACCCATTCTTTCTGAAAATGTTTAAATTTAATAATCGCGGCACAAAATAAATTTTCGGCAACTTTCGTATTTCTTCTGGATCAAATGTTTTTGATATATTCAGCAGGGCACCCCATCATCTTTGCATACATATATTTGATTATTTGTGACCTCTCAAACTTTTTTTTTGCAGAAATGCATCAATAAAAATGTTTTATTTGTGTTCTTGCAGCCCTCAGCGCACCGACAGCGAGGGGACTGTTCAGCTGGATGGTGAAGGCTACGCTGCAGTGGGAAGGCCCACCAGATGGAACCCGAATGTTTCCACCATCACCTTCAAGTTCCGCACTTTCTCTTCTGAGGCTTTACTCATGTATCTAGCCACTGAAGACATGGTATGTGTGTAAACTGAAGAACAGAAGGCATGGATACATTTTATGCCAGATATTTGTAACATGTAAATTCTCAGATATCATTCTTATCAAACTAATACTCATTGATTCCAAAGTTTGGTTACTAAATACATCAGATGAAAACACCAGCATCCAGGAGGTGTAGTTAAACTAAAGCAATTTGTTTCAAATTATAGTTTGGTATGTTCTTTATACTGTCAGGTGTGTCGAGACCTTAAACAGTTTACGCCTTTTTAAAAAAAACATTTTTTTTTTATTATTTCTGCAGAAAGACTTCATGTCCCTGGAGCTGTCGGAGGGAAAGGTGAAGGTGAACTTTGACCTTGGATCAGGAACTGGCAGTGCCATATCAGCCAGCCGCCACAATGATGGACGCTGGAAATCCCTCACCATGGCAAGGAACAAAAAGAAAGGTATGCTTCCCATCTATCTTGACTATTGCTTTTTTGTTTTAAACTAATGAATGCAATGAAAGTTAAAGCCAGATAGGATCTGTGTGCACTGTTGCCACTTATGTCTCTACATCTTTACAAAGCCACCGTGACTGTCATTGACATCGACAGCAGCACTGAAGAAAAGATTGTGGTCACATCTCAGGGTTCAGCTACTGGTCTTAACCTCAGGGAAAACCAGAAAATCTATTTTGGTGGACTGCCAACGATTGGAAATTACAGGTACACAAACACATTAATACACCCTCATTCAGACAGATTAGTTTTTACATGCTTTGTATGTCAGACATAATGTTTTTATTCAAAGCGTAGAAAGGATCTTTACTCTTATAAAGTTGATAAAAATTGCATTTGTAATTAAGTAATTATTTTCTCATTAAAAATGTTAATATTTTACTTGAATCATTGATGAATAAGTTTGTGGAGTGTTTTCATGCTTTGAAAATATGTTTTTGTCTTAACAGCATGGCAGCCAGGTAAATAAATAAAAGAATAAATTAATATCAGACACATGATTTAAAATGCATTCTGATATTTCATCACTGCATGATGCTAGCCGTGCTAATAATGCTGCATAGCCCAAAGTCACTGCGTATACTTTTTCTTGGCTTGCACATGAATATTGCTCCACATGGCAGCTGAAAATATTTTTTTCTGTCCTTTTATTAATCTGAATTTGATGTTTTTCCAACAACATTTATATGGAATATCTAATCTATGGGTCTGCTTCATATATTGCTATCATCATATATATAGTATTTTTGAGCAGTGGTTTCCAACCTAGGGTCCTTGGACCCCCAAGGGACCCCCCCAAAGAGCACAGTGGGTCCCCAAGGCTTTGACTGCTCAGAGCCAGAATGATTTAAATTAAGGTCATGCCCACACAGCGACGAGTTGAGGTGTATCCCCTTAAGATTCTTTTCATTTGGGTGTTTCATTCACATGGAAGCAGTGTTTGGGGAGCCTGGCAACATTAACTTTGCACCATTTCAGCAATAAGACATGTCTGAGAAATCTAAGAGTGCACATGATTCATTCTTATTTTGAAGGGGGAAAAAGTAAGGCTATATGTTAATTACCTTAACTTTGGTTTTATTGAAGGAAAGGACTCAGCCAGAATGCATTATGTATGATGAGAGCCTAACTAATGACAGAATAAAACCAAGAGTGGTTTCAAAATGAGGTGGGCAGGGGTCCACAGGTTTTTGGTAGTTGCATGAAGGGGGTCCTCAGGGAAAACATGTTGGAAACCACTGTTTTAGAGTAACACTTGTTGCAAGGGGTTGCAAAATAGATTAAAACTGGCTTATTATGCTCATAAGAGCCAAAGAGATTCCTATGATGGATCTCTTCTTTTTTTGTCTTTCACTCATGATTTTGTAACAGTGACCAAACCTGATGCTAGAAATCAAAATTGGTTATGTAGGGAAAAAAATTTATACTCTCATGAATATGGATGAACAGCATATTCAGATTACTCCAGTTGATGTCTAGGCATCATTCTCCTCCTCAAAAAATGATGCAATAGTTTCACTGCTGCTGTAATCTGGCAATTTTCTTATTGAGCTTGACTGCTAAGAGACCAGAAAGCCCATTGAGTTTGGAATTTTTCAGCTGAGAAAATTCTTCATTGAAATTATTGTATCTCTTTTTATAGGTCAGAGGTGACACTGAAGAGATATGCAGGCTGTCTCCGAGACATTGAAGTCTCCAGAACACCATACAATCTCCTCAGCAGCTCAGATTATACAGGGGTGACTAAAGGATGTAATGTAGAGGTAATGGTGTCCATTTCAATTTTGATTTAGGATTATACACTATAATTAAACTACAAAGATGATGTGATATTATAGATTTAAAATTTGTTTTAAGTCAACCATGTTAGCGCAATATTTGCATGTTATAGGATCATATATTATTGTGTATATAGGTGCCAATAAGTGTAAGAGTATATAGTTTAAGAGAATATGTAAACTGAGTTGACATAACGTGCAGAAAATTAGTTTTGAAAAGGCCTTGACATGTATTAATGGGATGACCTCCCTCAACTTCATCCATTCTTGACCTTGTCTGCTTTATTTTTTTCACTTGAGTGTGTCTCTTATTTTTCATTCACTTGGTTGCTTTTCACATTCAGTATTCATGCAGAAAACAAACAAAGACAAGAAGGTCAGAGAAGCAAAGACCAGTTCAAGGCATTTATGACTTATTTCACATTCACTCTCCCCCACATGTGTTTATCACTCAGTCCTAAGATGCAAAATACACCATTCTTAAACCCAGACATATTCATACAGGCACACATGTGAAGGATTATAAATGCATTGGTTTTTCATGTTAGTTCACATCTTTTTATTGCTTGTGTTGTGTTCATATGGATGTTTGTAAATGTAGTAATCATGTTGTGTGGAGGTATCTTTTGCTCTTTGCCACATTGTGGGGACCTGTCAGATATTTATTTAAAGCATTCATTTTTAAGGCTAAGCTTTGCTTTAATAGTAAGATAAAGTGCTACTTGCAGGGAAAGCCAGCAGTAAATAAAAGCTGTAAAATGTTGTGAGTTCTGAGTGATAGAATTATGTCTGTGTGTGTTTGTTAGGGAGGTAACCTGAGTTGAACAAATGTGTTGCAGATGAATGGCACATTTGATAGCTTGTGAAAATATGTTTTCACTGCATCTGTTTTTCAATTTACTTTTTTTCCCCTTATGCAAGTTGAATGTTGAACTATTAACTGAAACATACTATTTATTTTGTTGTTTCCCAGAACCTGTATACAGTCAGTTTCTCTAAGCCAGGATACATTGAAGTGGGAGGCCTCTCACTTGCAGTCGGCACTGAGATCAGCCTGTCATTCAGCACTGTAGCAGACACTGGGACCATACTACTGGCAGTAGGAAAAACTTCAACGATCAGCCAACAGGTTTTGATTTTTGTTTTTTTCCTAATCTATTTTGAAAACAGGCTACTATTGTATCTGCTTGCTCTAAAACTGAATATTAATCAAACTTCTAAACCAATTTTTTATTATAAGAATTGTAAAAAAAAATTTTTTTTAGACTTAGTATACTGACTGCAGTTAATAGACTTTAACTCACATTAGTGTCTGTACATAGTGAGTTTGTATTAACGCAGTATTTGATTTTGGGAATACATACCATAGCCTTTTGTCCTGACATGACTAAATAATATTTGTCCCCTTAAATATTGTTGTACAATATCATCTTAATTATACTACGATTTTCAGAATAAATCAGATTTTTTTTTTAACCATAGTTCATACTTTTATTATAGAAAAAAGGATCACATAGTTAATGTGGCCAAAAAATGTACAAATCAGGGTAAACATTGAAGAATTTAGGTCTGCTGTTTCTACTGTAATTTTCTGTGTGCTGCAGCTAAATGTAAATAACAGCACACCTTCTATCAGTTATGTCAACTTATGTGGCCTCCATAAAGATTGTTTTTCCCATGTAGATCTTTTGCAGGTAACTTCCCATTAACACGGAAAAACAGGGAAACTAAGAGAAACACAAAACAGAATGTTTTGCACCTTTTTAAACTTTTTTTAAATGTCCTCTACACAGGTCCGCAACTCAAATGCCTTCAGCCCAAAGAGAAGACGGAGACAATCAGGAGAGGTGGGTTCAACACACTCTAATGTGCAGCCAAATACTGCTACTGTTCCCAAAGTGAATGATGATTACATAAGTGCATATTAATAAGATTTGCATTTGTTGGCAACTTGGCTAATTGGATTGTGTTTTATCCAAAATACCCACTCCCAGTAATGCTATTCACATAGACAAAAAGGCATGACTACTTTAGGAGCTGTAGTAGCTGCCCATTGTGAAGTAATGATCTAAGATTTCAGCTGACTGTGCCAACACACATATACAGTCACACAAGCACCTTTTATCTAAGTGAATTAAGTTCCCATGAGTGCATATTAATGAGATTTGACTCTTTTGGCATCTATGCTGATTAGATTGTTTCACAGCTAAAAACATTTTTTTGCCCATACACGCATGTCAACAGTCGCACAGTAGCAGTTATTTCTGCCACACTAGTAAATACAAAAACATGAATCATCAATCATATGCTCTACCTGAAAGTACCATTCAGCATGCCATATTTGTACAAATGCATTTTTTTTCAGTGTTGTGTATGTGTGCATGTTTAAGTATGACATGGATGTGCGTGAGGACCTTACTCACATGCATTTTAAAAAAAAAAGGGGAGAAAAAAGTAAAGTCTATTAATGTGTGTGAGAAAAGAGAGGACAGAGGGTTACATACAGCTTATCCATCATCACTGGTTGTTGGGCATATAAATCTATTTTTACTAACTATGCTGGCAGGCAGGGTGTGTGCATGCGTGTGCATGCGTGCGCATGTGTGTTTAGAGAAAGGTTAAACGAGGTTAAAAACATCATCAATTCAACGTGGCCCTGACTAATGGCTGTTTTAGAGAGGGAATGGGACAAGGGAGAAAGGATGAATATAGGAGGAATAGAGGTGATGATTTAAAGGTGAGAGGAAGAATGGATGGAGAGGAAAGGAGATCTTAAAAGAAACAATAGGAGGGGGGTTAAAATACAAGAAAGAGATACAGGCACACAGATATGAGATGATGGACACAGCAGAGATGAAAAAAGGCAGCAGAAGAGAAACTAAAGTGGAAAACGGTGAAAAGACGAGCAATAACGGCTGGGAGGAATAACTCCAAAAAGTCAAAGAATCGAAGAGACATATTTGGCCTCCCTGTTTATAAAATGTATGATATTCACTGCAGAGAGATAATCATAAAACTGTAAGGATATAAAAGAGAAGTTCACACCTTTGAGTCAAACAACATATTTCTGTGGAAGTTCTCTAACAAGATCATATATCCAGACTGTATCAAACTACATTCGAAAACGCATTTAGTTTTTGATAGTTTTTCTTAATGATTTAAATGCCACTGTTTTTATAGAAGATTTATCTCGTTAGTGGATTTTTAATTGCTTCCAAACATCTTTCTTTTTTTTTATAGTATTAAAATAACAGGATCCACAAATTGTCCTGTAGTGAACATTGTACCAAAACAATTGTCACCATAAACTGATGCATTAAGCACAGCACAAAAGACTCAAACAACCCCTTATTTTGCTTCTGAGGAACCTAATTTTATTGCAGTTTTTTATTTTAAGTAGTTTTGATTAGTATTTCTCCAGGCTTTCTGAAAGTCTTTCAAAGTTTTTCTTGGTACTTTTCTCTTTTTGGCACAAATTTTCGATCCAGTACTTAACCCTGAACTATGAATCATTCAGCCATAAAACCGTGCCTAATTCAAGGGATAAACTAATGCAGCGTTGTGGCATCTTTCTGTACATTACTTCCCCTATTTCCCGTTTTTTCAGATAATATATAAAGAAAAGAGATGTGGCTCAAAGTAACAAAGTCTACAGTCAATGTACTATAATAAAATTATCGAAATTAACTGATTAATTCAATTCCTTTTATGAAAGTCAATAATTATATTGTTAACCAAACGATTTGTATTTAATTAAAGGGGTCCTAATCAGAATATAGCCACAGATTCATCACAAGAATGACAAGGCCACATGGATTGAACTTTTCCAAAATTTTACCCACATTGTAGTTCACAGAATATTTTTGTACAAGGACATGTCTTGCAGAATGAAATATCATTAAAATTCACAACCACCATCTGCTACTCTGAATTTTGATGCAATATTTCAGGGAATCATTTAATTATTAATATGTTGATCTAGCATATAGAGGTTAAAAGTCTGCTGTTTTGAAGTAATTATTGCATGGGGTGTTTTAGTTGATCACTGAATAACTGTCCTCTGTAATGGAACCATGCATGAGATTTGTTCTAGCAAACACAAAGAAAAAGCTTCTGTATAAGTTTTTTTTAATTTGAATGATTTTACATTTTGTGACTGATTGTTGCTTACAACTTGACCTTCGTTTTAATCTCAGTACTCTGCTACTCAGTCATGGGATTAGAAATGATTTGTATCTCTATAACTTTAACAGATTCATTATTAGCTGATGTCAGCGGATGTCTCATGCTGATGTTGCGATAATTTTCCAATTGTTCTTTATATTAACATATTTAAATTATAAGATAAGAAACTGAAAATTGGGGAAACTATCTGGCCTTTTTAAGCATCACAGATTCAAAGACAACCACCTACAGGATTTGTTTTTCACATTTTAGGAACAAAAGCAGCAAATATAGTTGAATCATTCATTAAAGTTTTAGTTTCTATGGATTATTTAACCCAGTTCCAGCTGATATGGTACCTTAGAGGTTTTGAGGTCAATTAGAATTTTTCGTCATTAATTTCATCAATTAGCTTTTTTTTTTTATTATTATAAGGCAAGGCAAGTTTATTTGTATAGCACATTTCATGTACAGGACAATTCAAGGTGCTTTACATACAAACAT
>JAOXYM010000024.1:18370808-18392768 GCA_028567055.1 Leptatherina wallacei
ATAAAAAATAGCGATTTTGTTTTACTTATTTCTCAGTATTCGCAGGTGCTAAGGTCTTGTAATTTTACAAGTATGTATCATCTGGGCCATACTTTAATTTGAAATAAAGTTAAACGAAGTGACACCCTCGCTTTAAAGCTTATTTTTTTCCTTTTTGAATCAGCTGAACACATAACCATCATTATATTCAATTGTCTGTTCTTCTCTCAGTCTGTCAGATTTCTCCCAGGCCATTTCCTTTGAAAATGCTGAAATCGGCCAGTGCCCCAGCCTCGCTCCACCACCACCTCTTCTTCCAGAAGAGGAGAAGCCTGAGGAGGAGACTGAGGCTTCGAAACCCATCAGCTCTCCAGTCACCCCAGCTCCCGTCACACCAGCACCAGGTCCTCCTGCTGTAAGTGGCTAAAGATAAATCATAGAGTGGGTAAAATCATAGAAAAACAAAACGAAACATTCATAGCAATAACTTTATTGTTAATATTTTTCAGAAAACAGCAGAAAGTGCATTAAACTAAGTAAATGAACAGGGGATTTAAGTACAAGACCAGAGGCTCTGTAAGAAGCCTTTTTTGAAATGTTGGTACTTTCACAAAATAATGCACCCATAAAGATATTTATTCATGTATATAACTATGTACAAAACGGACCACACACACATTTCAGGAAGTCCACAGATGTCCAAGCCTGTTATGTGTTTTTTTTCTGAGAGTTAGTGGGAACTTGTACACACAAACATGCTCCTATTTCTCTCTGATGAAATGCAGCCATGGGCCTGCTGTGCTAGCTTAGCGATTTATCACACAGCACTTGTACAGCCCATTAACTCTTTTTTATAGTCCCTTTAGCCTTGAGTCACTAAACTCCACCTCTGGCAGCTTGTCATATACACTGCAGTGCCATGGCACTACTTTAGGCTAACTGTGCATGCTGTTTATGCTTTATGAGCGCACAGGAGCCAAACAGTCTGAACTAACATTTAGCTACTATGCTAAGAAGCTGGCAGGCAGTGAGTTATTCATTTCATTCACACTGGGATAGTCAAAATATATTTAACATATTTAATGTATGTCTTACAGTGGCAATAGGTTATCAGTTACCCACTTAGCTGCTAAACTACACCTCTTAAGGGACATTGATCACGAAGCACAGAGCCAAAGAGCTATGCCATCTCAGCTATAACTCTGTGCTTTGTTGCTTTATGGGCTGTAAGTTCGTCTGCTTTATGATTTAGACTGCAGGCTGTGAGAAGCCATAGCTCTGGGTCTCAGTAGTTACTGATGTAAATAATTTTTTAGAGTTAATGGTTTTTGTGTGGTGTTAAATGAATAGCAGTAAACAAACAGGTATCAACCATTGTTATTACCAAAAGCGACTTTAAATGACATTGAGTTTATTTTGATGTATCACAGTGGGCACGCTATAAAGTAGCAAGGTCCTGCTGGTTAGGCTACTGTTGTTCCTAAGTGTATTTAAATACTTTTATGCTGTTCAGTGTGTCAGTCGCTGTCTTTTTAAACTTGATACGACTTATAACAAGAACTAATTTAGCCATGCCAAAATTTTACTCGTATCTAACGGGATGAGATGATACAGTGATTAATTTTCCTATTCAGATGTACAAAACTGAATTGGCCACACCGCCATGTCAAATGGAACTCAAATGGTGGCACAGACAGTAGGTTTTTTTTCTCTTTACAATTTGTCTTGCTTAGATCCTAAAATTAAGGAGCACTTTAACAAAGAACTGACTTGTACTACCTGGAGAGAGCTCACAGCACAGGTAGGATGCTAGCTGGATGCCAAATTAGCTGTCGTTAAGGAGCGCGTTGCTGAGAAAATCTATAGTGCTTCTTTAATGCTTTCAATCAGCAGTAAGATTTTTTAAATCAAGACACTTTCACAAGCTGAACAAAATTTGACTGATGTCTAAGAGGCTTCTCTCTTCTATCAGAACTATTCTGTACTTCAAGTTCCTCAAATTGCTAACATGTACCAAATGACAAGCTGAAGGAGCTCCACTTGGCAGTAAAGAAGTTCTGAGAGATTAAAATTAGAGTGCTTTTCTTTTTTACTGGCTGTCTGACTTATATCATTATGTTTGTCTCTAATTAGCTTTTAAACGATAGCTCTCTGATTCTCTTAGTTAATGCACAAGTAGTACGATGCAGCTTAACATATTTTTTTCCAAGTGTTACATTAACATTTTTCAGTTCTAGACCTTAGTATGTTTTCAAGCGGTCATGAAATCTATCATGGTGAGAGTCAGACAGGGAACTTGAACTCTTTTTTTTTTGTTGTTTGTGCTCATGGTGATGAGCTTCTATGACCTTTCTGAATGGCAGCATAGCTTGCCTGTTGCTGTTTGTACTTCTCATCAATGCTGCCGCCTCTCTGGCTCTGTGGCTGCCACTCATCTGCTTCCTTCCTGCTCTTTGACTACTGACCCACAGGACGCCACATCCCCTGCCCAAACTGCTGCCACACCTACTACACCTGCTGCTGTTGCACCACCCATTGCTAAGCTGGACCCTAGCACAGACTTGGTATACATACACACACACACGCACACAAACAAATCTAACAGTTATTACTTTGTTAATCTTGATAATTCCACGAGAAGACCAAATCAAAGAGTGCATCAATAGATTTGTTGGTGGCGTTCACCCTTAAATCCAAATTCAGATTCAAAAGAGTTCGGCAATAAAAACTTCTAGCATTTTACAGGAATGAGAATGGGCTCATGAGCAGATTAGAAATATGTTACTTTCCTCAATGTAATGTTTTGGTTTTGTTTTGCAAACCAGATATGCCAAAATGAATATAGCTTCCAATATCTGCACATGAAAAATGTGCTGTAGCCTATAAAGTAACTACTACTGACAGACTAGATCTGCTTGGCTGTTGGAGATCAAGTACTTTTCCTGAGAGCCCTTAACATTAGCTGTCCAGAGAAGAGTGTGATCTAATAGGTCACCCAGCAGATATACTTCTTTCAGGCAGTTTACACAGATTTGCCCCTTAAACTTTATTTGGCAGATATGGGTAAAGCATCTGCATTCATCAATGAAATTGTATCTATCTATTGTAGAACCGATGAACTGTAACTGTAAAAGCTTCTAGTTTTGAGATGTCTGCACTATTCTAACGAGGTCTAGCCACCGATTTGGTTCTGTTAAAGTTGGAGTACTGTAAGGACCTCACCAAAATCTTCACCTTGTACTTTCTGGGTAGCAAGCTGAGATCATCATTGCCCAGATATGTTCATATTACCTGCCATGTTGTTGAAATCCAGTTAAGTGCAGATAAGATTTGATTGTTCCTAATCAACTATAAGTGTTTCTTTTTATAAGGTAAGGTGTCTTTAATATTTTTTGCAATGTTTCTTTTATACTTCATACTGTATGTTGCACTGACCAAGCTGCATCTCAATTTCATTGTATCATGTACAGTGGCAATATCCAGTCTAACAAAAGGAAATGGTAATAATTCAGAAATGGAAGTTGTTGCAACAAATATGTGGATGACTTCAGCACTAAAGAATAGAAAAGAATAATATGATAATAATATTCCTCCAAATATGGAGGAAATTCCATTGAATCCACTATGAGCATCCTCACTAATCTCACAGCTAAGGATCAGATACATGTCCAATCAATGCCCGAAAATTGGATTCAAAAATTAAAATTTACGATCAGATTTCTTTTTCCACACAACCTGAAAAGATCAACTCCATGAAAAAAATTTTTTTTAGTGCCGCTTCTGTCTGCTAATGTAAGTGAAACTCAAGTCTTTGAGATGTTCCTGGTCTTGCAGTGGAAGTGCATGATGGTACATTGGTTGCACTGTCTGCACCTGTGCAGGTGTAAATTGGAGGCAAGCCTGGTAAAATTGTGGGGGGAGTTTCCTGTGAATAAGCCAACAGTTCTCACTTTTGCATCGCTCCCATCCCCATAGTTTTCAACCAGATTTTCTTTTTCTTTTGACAAAAAATATATTTTAAGCAGTGTTTTATCTTTGAAGTGATGCTTCAAAGATAAGTAATTTTTTTATTTACTAAATAGTAAAATCAGTTTTCATCAGAGGGTTGTATGCCACTGTGTACTGATGAGGATCACTGAATACCCACTGAAAGGGCATAAGCTGAGTAGATATTTGTGGCTAAAGCTCATTGCAGTCAAGAGGCAAAAGATTATTTTTCTTATTTTTGGTAAAACTTAAAATCCAACAAGTATGAACTTCTTTTATCTCCAGAGTGGTGGCAAGTCTTAACATTCATTTACGAAGTTTCTACACACCTTGGCACATACAATCCTGACGAAACAACATCTGATTCTTTTAGTGTGACCTCCAGTGAAAGACCTGAATGGAAAACTGTCTTCCTATTGTTAGCTTAATTGAAAGAAGAGAGGAAGGGGAAAAAAGGGGGATGAAGGAAGGATAATATGGAGGACAGAGCAGAGAAAAAGGTGCAGCCTTGGAGGAAGTGAAGAAAGGAAGGGAGAGTCTTTCTGAACAGAGCAGCACTTGCCTTTTGTTGGCTTAATGGAAAGACGGAGGAGAAGAAGCTAGAGAAAAATGAAAGGAGAGGGAAGGAAAGGGCTTCTGAACAAGTGACGTCTCCTTTTGTTAGGTAGGGAGAGAATAAGAAGAAGAAAAGAGGGGGAGGTTGAGGAGGAGGAGCGGTATGAGGACAGAGCGCGATAAGAGGTGAGTGTCAGCTGTAACAAAGCAAGGTCACAGACAGGGGAATGTCTTCACTTGAAAGGGAACAAGAGAGGATTGGAGATTGAGACACACATACACTCAGACACTTGGTTGTCTCAGATTTCCTTTTACACTAACTTTGTTTCACACTGACACCATAGCTATAGCACAGCAGCTTCACTGTATTCATCTTTGAATGTTTTAAATTAAAAGCATATTCAAAATAAAAAAGGAAGAGGCACAGTCAGGAGAGTGGAAAATATTTTGAGGGAAAGAAAAACCAAAAATAGAGGGAAGTTTTGGGACTTTGATGAGAACAGATTTGGAACAGTGGAAACAGACACTTTAGCAAAGTGTCCTAGAGTATGGTGGATTATAAGGGGGAAAGCAGAACACAAAATATGGTAGTTGAAGCAGATTGATAGGTCAAACAGTAGGGGATAGGAGGTAAGTTGGAACGATGTGGAAACAAAAAGCCAAGAAAGAGGAGTTGGCAGGAAAAGAAGAAGAGACTGGGTAAATATGACACAAATGTCAGTGGTTACGGTTGTTGAGATGATCAGGAAAGAAAAAGATGAGGGTTATTCAAGAACATTGTGCATCAAAGCAACAAATTCTTGTAACTAGTGTAGAAGAAGAGGGGGATCTGTGGTAAAGTAGCAAGAAAACATGAATTATTTCAAATAAATAAATAGGAAAGCACAGGTTAGGAGGAGGAGGAGACAAAAACCTTTACAGTGCACGAAAGAGAAGAAACATCAGAAAATAAGAAGAAAAGATGGGGAAGAGGATAAGATGAAAGATTGTGTAGGGGAAAAAATATTAACCCGAAAGAATGAAGTACTATTAATGAAAACATGGAACTCAGTGGAAGATGAACAAACAGGGAAGAGTGGACATAAAAATCTGTGGAGATGTGAGATAAAAGAGCAAATGAGAATAAAGGATCAGAGAATAAAAAGAGGTGGCAGATGGCAACAAAGGAGTGCCACATGAAATGAGAAAACTCGGACAAGAAAAGAAAAGGAGATATAAAGCAAAAACATTTGGAAGAAAGGAGGAGAATTTAGGGAAAGAGGAAGTAGACGGTTCCAAAATAAGATGTCAGATGCATTACAACAATGACACCTTGTGGTGAATGATTGAAATGCACTCTGGGAGAAAAAGGAATACACGAACCGACTGCTGAAACTTTTCACTGCTTGAAATCTTAATCAAATTGAAATTGGTCTAGATTAGAGTAAAATATGTGCAGGATTACAAAAAATCTAAATACATGAATATACAAGAAAGCTAAATCCACATGGGCCATTAAAGTTATGACTGGGAACAATTACAGAGCATCATTTAACAGGGATTAGCATTCTGAATGTTTAGCATTGTAAGATAGTTTTCTTTTCTCTTACAGCTTTTCCCTCTTAAGTTTAGTTATATTCAACTTTAAGGATAAAATAAAAAATACTTTAAACCTTTTTAACTAATAATTAATGTAAAGTGCTGTTTTATGGCTCATTGTGACCTGCCAACCCCTAGGGTCTTTGCAGATGAGAAACAGGAACCCTATTAGTGTGATTGGCACAAGTTCCGCCGGAGTGTATAGACTCCTGTTGACAAGAGGGAATAGGTGCAGGGTGGTGAGACCCAGTCAGTGGAACTGACATGTATATGTGCAATCTGCAGGATTTATGTGCATCTGCTGTGGCCCCAACAGCGCTCGAGAAGGCATACCAGTTTGGACTGACCAAGAACAGCCACATGAGCTTTGCCTTTGATGACACCAAAGTCAGAGAGAGGTAAATATGGAGTAAAGAATAATTTGAGTGCTATTATTCTATGTTACTTTTTATGTTTTTGTGCCCATTAGCACAGTTCACACAGTGCTGCTAGTATGTTGGTGGAACATTAAACCTGCAGCAGATAACAGACTAATCTTCAGGAAGTAACTGAGGCTTACTCTAACATAGGAGAAATATTAGTCTAAAATGAGAGAAAGCTTATTTAAAAGTGTGTATATTTTCTGCATGAAAATATGTGCAGATTTTGGAAGTGGCATTAAGGTTATTTTTGGTTAGAAGTCATGCACTGAAGAAACTTTTAAATCACTCTCACAAAATGTACAGTACAATAAAGAAAAGTAACAAGAAAGCTGAATTATGCCAAATTTAGCTTCACTTTACCATCTCAGATGAGTCTCAATTAGACAACTAGTTGTAGTTGTGAAATAAATGCTGTGGAATAAAAAGTAAGGCATTGTTACTGAAATGTTGTAGACCAGCAATTCACTATGACCACCGTTGATTTAATTCAGTCCCTCAAGATTAATTTCACTGTTGGATGAATGCAATTCTCAGTCAATCCAAAATGTCACTGAACTACAAACATGAATACTTAACCGGGGGAAAGTGGGTTTACTTTTTTTCTCTGTGGAATATTTAAGTTTGCACAATAAAGGAACAACTGATTTACCTTACTGATTAATCCACTTATAGATTAAATGTATACAAGCAGTAAATTATTATTAACCTTAATCAAGAAAGTGGACTTAACTCTTTTACAAGGCTGTCTGGGCCAAGATGGCAGCAGCACAAACGACTAGAGAAATTGAAATAAAATTTTTGATATTTGAATTTCCCCACAGCATCAGTAGGTATTATACTTGTAGCATCTGTAACATTGTAGACCCACATTTTTTCCTCAGTGTTCCACCATGTGGGCTAAAGTTGTACATGAATTTAAAAAAACAGGAAAGCAGAAGTGAGTGATGGCTTTGACCGGATATGATTTCCACAAACATTCAAGGATACAATAGGTCTAAATGTTTGAATAAGTGCATTGAAGGAGTGAACATGTTGACTGGACCGACTTTCAACACGTCCTTTATATTTGTCTTGCCGTCAAAATGAAAGAATATTTTACATTTTACATTCTAGGGGACAGGTTGAGGGAAAAGAAAGGGATCAGATCAGGAGCTTGAGCTCTGACTGATTTGTTTTTGTTACTTGCTGTAATAGTCCGCTTGATACTGCCATTAATATCAATTGTATATTAGAATTTTTGATTCGGGGAAAAAGCAATAGTAAAAGTGTATTACCGTTTTAAGAGAAGTTTTCAAGCACCTAAAATGCATTATTCCTCTGAGATGCAAGTAGAGTGAACATTTTTGGGATTATTTTTCAGTGGTGCACAATAAAAATACTGGTACAGAAACACTGAATGGATGCATTACACGTTATATTGATGTATTTGTGTTTTAACACAAAGCGTCTGTATGTGCACGTCCATTTCAGGCTAGTTTTAGAGTTTGAGCTGAGAACGACGGAGCAGTCTGGTCTTGTTCTCTACATGGCGAGAATCAACCATGCCGACTTTGTTTCCTTACAGGTAACCATCGTATTTTTTTCTCATATGAATGTACATGCTGCCTTTAATCTTTGTCCTAAAGCATTTTAACTAATAATTTGATTTATTTACACTGAAAGACCAGGAAACTGTTTCCATTGTGTCATGAACCACTCAAGATTCCCTTTAAATCAGATTCAGCAAAACTTCATGGGGAATGCTCTTGTGCGTGTTATCGTTTAGATCAAGGAAGGACAGATTTGTCTTGGTTATGATCTTGGTCATGGAAACATCTCTGGCTGTGTCCCTTTTTCCATTAATGATGGTAACTGGCACAAGGTAAGATGATCCTTTGTTTTTTTTTCATACTTGTTTGGTGAATTAATTTTTTTAATCCATCATCCCCCATCTGATGGGTTGTTCTCTTTATTACTGATTGAAATCATTAAGAAATTAACATGATGCCATCATTTTAGAAATTTTAGAAAAGTGTAATGTAGTAAAAGTAGCATTGTATAAAAATGTTACGGTTGGTCTGATGTAGGTAGATGCACAGTTTTGGATCAGCTGATTGATATCCAGTATTTACCATTTGACATGTTTGCAGTCCCATTATTTTTTTCTCACCATTTGTATCTTACCTTCTCCATTTCCTCTAAGATCCGTGTGAGTCGTAACAAGCAGCGAGCTCTACTTATGGTCGATGGGCGATACAGCAAATCAATGACCAGTCCAAAGAAGGTACTTTTGTTTTATTCAAATAAGAATTTGCAATACATCACAAGCTTTTACGTGCCTCATCGGTAAAAAGATAACTCATTTCACAGAATAAACAAAGGTGTTTTTTTTCTTATATAGCCATTTATTGAAAATGTATTTTAATAGTACATTATTGGTGTGAAAAGTTCTATACAAATAAAATTTGATTATTTGTCCTCTTCTTACCAGGCAGATCTATTGGATGTAGTGGGAAAGCTGTATGTTGGTGGATTACCACAAAACTATACCACCAAGAGAATAGGACCGGTAAACACACACAGCTGACTCAGTTCATGTGGTATTTACTCTCATTAATAGTTACTCATTTTTGAATAATAATGTTAATGTTTCGTTTCCAGATTCTCTACAGCGTCAATGGATGTATTCGTAACTTAAAGATGGTTGGAGGACCTGTAAGCACCAAGTCACCTACAACAGGTATGGACTGTTGAGGTTGTCATATTGTTAAAGACTTCACTTTAAATGTTTCCATTTGATTTGTTGTCTTGCCCTTCATATCCCAGGTCGTTCTGAGTCAGTCATTGAAGACTTTAAACTGGACATGGCTACACCTACCTCCAGTTACATGGTTGGAAAGTGTTTTGTTGCCACTGAGACAGGCACCTATTTTGACGGCACTGGGTACCTGAAAGCAGGTGAGACTGATAAGTCACCTATATGTGTATTCTGTATAAATACACAACAGGTGTTGCTATGAATAAACCATTTCTGCTAAATAATTTTTGTTTCTCTTTATGCAGTCCCATCTTATAGGGTGGGCCTTGATGTGTCGATAGCATTAGAGTTCCGAACCAGCAAAACCAATGGAGTACTTTTGGGTGTCAGTAACCAAGCCAACGATGGACTGGGTCTTGAGATTGTCCAGGGCAAGGTACTCAATGATTAACTTGTACACACTTATTTGACAGAGGTTAAAGTCTCCCAGAATGGTCATAGAACAATACTGTCCAGTATGCAAGTCAGGGGTGTCCAAAGTCGGTCGAGGGCCACTGTCCTGCAGGTTTTCAATATGTCCCTGCTTCAACACATCTGACTCAAATTAAATGGATCCAGCAGCCTATTATTAGCCTATTAAGTTCTGCACAATGATTAATTAATTAGAGTCAGGTGTGTTGGAGCAGGGATACATGGAAAACCTGCAGGATTGTGGCACTTGAGACTTTGGACACCCCTGATGTAAGTGCAATACACAGTTAGTTATATGCAGCATCACATAATTCATTTCTATCCAGAGTTGCATACATTTTTCTTCAACATCTTGTTTTAAAGATGTGGGAGTTAGACTGTTGTGCAAAGGTTTTTCCAGCACATCCCAAAGACTCAAGCGGGGTATCACACCCCATTCGAGGCAGAGGATTTTCTCTAAATAACAACATGATATATTAACAAAGATAAATGTTCAAAAAAACAAAAATATGAGGTGTGGCAGTCAGTAATATCAGCGTGTCAGCAGATGGATGTGTATCAAATAGTGTAGCGCAGTGATGATTGTGAAACACAAACAACTAAGGCCAACAAAACCAAACGGGGTGCCACCGGTAACCACGGGAAGGAAAACCCATGAACTGCAGGCCTATGTGTGTAACAGTCCAGCAGCAAGAACAAGAACACATACATATAAATACACATTATAGCTATAGGACCAAAATTCAACACATGATTTACACTTAATTACCACACGTGACTAAACCGACCGATGGACAACCCGACTTGATACGTAGACCACATACTCTTAAGGCCCATATATGCTCGACGCAGAAGACAGATATGCAGACAGTTTCGCATGTCGGTTATGCGTGTAATTTGGTTCGTTTTCAGGCTCCTTGCACATCCGTCACTCAACCGAGTAATACCACCAGAAACAACTCGGAAGAAGAGGAACAGGAAGGGAAAAACTGTAGAAGAATGAGTTAGAGGACAAAAACTGTAGAAACTGCACAAGCTTTTGAAATAAGGTAATGCAAGTGTTCAGGGAGTTTTGGGTGGTTAGAAACAACTTTATAGCGGCGCATTACCACTGCCTACTAATGGAGATCAACCATAGCAACGTAAAAGATGCAGGGAAGTATGAGGACAGCGACGGATGTCCCCATTTACATCTGCAAGAGAGCATCAATGGGCCTTAACTCTACACCACTATGCCTTCTCCATAGCAACCTGGTACCAGTGGGAACCAAACTAAAAGGGAAAGAGAAGGGAGACACGGATTAAACAATCGATCAAAGCCAGCTAACAGTCAGGGAGAACACGGGACAATGCTTCAGCAGCTACATTCTCCGACCCCTTACTTTACCGGAGGTCCAACCAGCATAACTGCAACCATCGTTGCAATCTCTGATTCAGGCATTTAATAGTTAAACATCAACAGGTTATGGTCCAGGTACAACACCAGAGCCCAAGACCAAACTAAAGTCAAGGTCTCCTCCTCTATGGTAAAGTACTCGGTAGGAATTAATCATCCTAGAAAAGCAGCTCACTGGTTTATCAAAACCCAGATCATCAGCTTGGAGGAGAACAGCTCCTGCCCCCACATGACTAGCATCCACCTGAAGGATAACGGGCGATCAAACCAGGGCGCTACACAGCAGCTACTTGAAAGACTGCTTATAAGCAGAAGACCACACAAACAATGTTTTACCCTTCAGCAAGTCAGTGATGGGGCTACCACTCCAGAAAAATTACTACTATAACTTCTGTAGTATCCCACCATACCCAAGAATGGCATAAATTTCTTCTTGGTTGTGGGGTACTCTTCAACAGCCTTGATTTTAGCCTGCACAGGCCAAACACCACCCTGCCAAAGTATATTAAGGTCACTTGCGCAAACCCATGACGTTATAAGAAAAAACAACCCATTTGGAGTTACAAATGCTAAAATCTCACGTGCTCGCTCGGACAAAGGGACCTGCCAAGATCTCCAATTTGCTGCCATATCTGGCAAGGCCACCTTGGCCCACAAAGTCTTCCATAGGCGATAGTGGGAATAGAATCAGGCTTGGTCACAATGCAATGCCGTGCTCCAGCATATAACACACCTCTGCATTCAAATATTTACGCTTCTCAGGGTTGTGATGGTAAAAACTGTTAATAGGCCGAGCATCACCAACATCAACATCTTGCTCAATAAGGTGCATTTGAGTGGGAATACCATATATCAGCCAATTCCACCTGCATCATCTCCAGCAAATGCCCAAGCAACATCCGCAAATAACGCAGTCTGAGTTTCTCGGCCAACCATCCTCTTCCCACAGACAGACAAGGCACGGTCTAAATGAACCACTTCAGACTGTAAAAAGGTTTTAGCAGGTTAACATGGCACAACTGGGTCATTTTCCTACAGTCAGGAGTGGCGATTATTGTTGATTCACCTTTCTAGGCTAGGTTTACTGATCACAATATAGTTAACAATGCTGGATCGCGGTCTTGTACAGCGTAGTCCCTTTTCACAGCCCGCTGGTCATACAACGTCTTTATCTTGTGTTGGGTGTATGCTGTGGGGTAGTTGGCAGGTCAGGTGTGTTGATGCAGGAAACACTGAAATCCTGCAGGACAGCGGCCATGGAGGACAGACTTTGGACAACCCTGACTTAGAGGAACAACTTGTAATAGGATCTCCAATATAATGTCCAAGTGGTACCTACCGCCTCACTAATAACCCATTGTGTAGACAGTAATGCCAAGAACCATTATTTATATCCTCTGTGGGAACTACCAGCTGAAACAGATCACTAAGCGAGTGATCAGTCTGCTGTTCACTCTTCAATTCCTCCAACGATGCAGTGAGAGGCAAGTTGGAAAGAGAAAACTTGCACTCTTCTGCCTCAAACTTAATTCTGTAAGAATCTGAGCTGGCACACAGTGAAAACCTTGGGACAAAGGAAACCACAGGTATATCATCTGTAGCCCACACAGTCCCCCTGCCATCGACACAAATTCATACCCAAATAGGCAATGTGGGGTTCAGTGACATGTAAGCTGGGAATCTAACCACCAACTCTCCTGTTGGCAGACAACTGCTCTCTTCTTGCACTACAGCAGTCCTACCCAGATCAGTTTCCTCAGTTATATCCATGTGATGGCTTTTTCCATCCAGGCAGTGCATTTTCATTTTATCGAAAAGCTCCATGATGCTCATTTAGTATCTGTTGTACTCATAGTATAGCTGTGAATTTTAGTAAAATTTTAGTACATACATTAAGCTCTCCTATTTTCTCCCCCAAAGCTGCTTTTCCATGTTGACAATGGGGTTGGACGAATCACAGCAGAGCATGTTCCTGAGGGTGAGGGTTTCTGTGATGGTCAGTGGCACAGCATCACTGCCAACAAGCTTCGCCACAGGGTGGAGCTTGTGGTCGATGGGAAGCAGAGCCAAGCAGAGTCTCCTAATGCACGCTCCAACACCTGTGACACCAACGATCCCATCTACGTTGGAGGATATCCTGGTATCTCTACAAACTTAGACACTTAAAGAAGCATGTCAATGCAAACATCTACTTAAAATTCCTAATTACTTGTATACAGTTTTATAACAAATCAAAATTCAAACAGTTAATACATTTTACCTTGCTGGGGTGTAGCCTGTTGTTCATGTTTGTTTTCTCTTTCAGTGGGAGTTCGTCAGGCAGCTCTTTCTACCAGCACGTCCTTTGGAGGTTGTATGAGGAATCTGAAGATTACCAAAGCTTCTAAGACCATGCATGTGCAGTTCAACAAGGCTCTGGAGATTAAAGGAGTCCAGCCTCTCTCCTGTCCTGCTGTAGCTGCCTAACCAGTACCAAAGAGCCATTTCCCTTTGTTGTCTCCTGATGACACTTATTTAAAAAGCAACCCTAATCTTAATCCTATAAAGTGTGGAGTTTACTGCATTTTCCTTTTATTAAAACACTTAGTTAGAAGTTTGTAAAAGCCCAATACTAATGTCAAATATTTCATCCTCTCTCTTTTCCAGATATGAGGCTTTGGAAATCTACTAAACCTTAAACTGAATTATGATACAGCTTTATCAGATTTTCTGGTTTTGAAGTCTCAATCCCTGAGCATCAGAGCCAAACTGGGTTATTTTACACTGCATGTCTTTCTTTGTCTGCACAAACTTAAATACTGTTCACTCTGAGAAGACACTAAGAAAATTCAAACCTGTATGTTGTTGCTCTTCAGAGCAACCAGCATACATTTGCCCCATGCTTCTGAGACTAAGAATGAGGTCTTGACTTTATGAATTGTGTAAGGCCCTGATTAATAAATTCATTATGGCAAAAAAATAGTCTGTGTCGTGACTTCATCAGCAGATAAAGGCTGGATTCCCCTGAACGCCAAACCGCTGTGTTACTAATGTTTTAAAGTAAAATGGAAAAAAAAAAATTAGCTGCCAATGTTCACACATGTGCTTCAATAAAGGTTTAGAAAATGAAGGAAGAAGGACATTCCCTTGCTGCTTACATTTATGGCTCATCAAGAGACTGGTTCAGAGCCTGACAAGCTGTTGGAAAACCATTTAATTTGAAACATCTAAAACCTGCAAGAAACCGACCCAAGAGGTCCACAGTTCATAATCCCTGCTTTAGAGGATGGATAAGTAGGTTGAATTTCCAGGGAAGCTCCGAGTAGAGATGCTGCTCCTCTGCATAAAAAGGAATCAGCTGAAGTAGTTTGGGTATTTGATTATGATGCATCCTGGTCTCGGTGTCATTCCCCTGTCAGAATTCCTCCTAATTCTTCAAAGTGAGTGCTCTGACTGCAATTTCTAGGATGAATATATACAAAATCTCGTTGACCAACAGGACATTTTTCTGTAATGATGTGAAATATAATTAGATATTTGCACTTACATATCATGTGCACTAGAGGGCAATATTTACCTGATAGATGAAAATACCTTCAACTCCATCTTCCTCCATTACTTCAAGATCTTCCTGGAGGACTGATGAATTTGGTCCTGAAAGAATTAAACTGATATTGAATAAGGGTCCAGATCCTTCTTCATTCTGCATTCCCCTTTTATTGTCATGGTCCTCTTTACATTGGGTAAAAAAAAAAAAAAAAAGGTAAGCAGGCAGTCAACAAAACCTGACCGACTTCCTGAAGTGGAATGTTTAGCAAACAGAATAAATCTTCTCCAAGTAATCAACACACATTTTTATAATGAGATCTCACATCCGAGTATTTGGAATGTTTTTAAGTGGTCTAGGAACCACCCCAACCTATTTCTAGATGAGATGTTTAATGTGTTGCTTTTACATCTATTTCAACGTGGTTTTGTGAGCTGAAGATAAACTGATCTTCCAGAATTTTAAACACAAGGTTAAGAAAGCTTTCAGAACAGCAATAAGCTTATTAGGCAATACAAATTTTGAAGTTTTGAAGTGCTGCCTAAACTTTGTCCCAACGAATGCTTTTTGGAAATCAACTATTCTTTTACTTGGCAAATATTTTTTTTCCTTGTGCTTCAGGTTCAGTGGTTTAATACTGATAATAATCTTTAGAAAACCTGTTTCTAGTGTTGTTGGCCTGGAATAAAATGTATTTAGCTTTGATTTTGAGCAGCACTCATTTCAGTTTGTGTTTTTTTTTTGTACTCACATCAGCAATTTTCTCTACTGGCACACTTATAGTATCTACCAACTACAGTACTGTACCAGCTACTTCTTTAAATAATTGTGCTACAAAACAAAAAGTTTAGTATCTGACATATAGTGTCGTATTGTGTCGATCTAAAGAGTGTTTAACAGAATGGTGACTACTCCACCGGTCAGTTCAAGTGTTTACTAAAACTCCATTTTTCCTCTTTCCCTTTTTTCATCCAAGTGAATGATGCAAGATAAAACGGCTACGTACAGCATAAATCTAAGTTTCATTTTGACATCAGTCAAGGCATTCAAGCATTCCATGTTTATATCACCGAAAGCAAAACAATAGCCTCCTCAGCTACCATATTAACATGAGTGAAGATAGTTACAGAGAAACGGCCTGGCTTGTTTTGGTACAGGCTTTGAAATGGAAACCTCCAAATGGCAGAAGCATCTGCTCACTGCGACAGCACTGTCCTGGTGTCAGGTCTGGTGACTTATTGCATGCCGTCTGTCCTTTTCAACTTATCCGAGGTGAGATCCAGATGTGGTGGTGTTCCATTCCAGCAGTCTTAGCTTGTTTTTGAACCCTCATCTGCCTCCCACAGCCACACACCCCAGGGTCATTTTCCAACTGCAACCCATTGGTAAGCATCTCCGCTGGGTATGGATCTTCCTACTCTTGATCCAGACCTTGTCAGGACGACTGCATAAGGCCCGTGAGTCGTTTGCCCGTCAGTGACTTGCCCTGGGAGAAAGCATAGAGATAGGGAGGTGAGTGTGACAGCTATTAAAATGCCTCCAAGTTCAAACGTTTTCCTGAGGATTACGAAGAAAAAAAATGAGCACAAGCAGGAGGAACACAGAAAAGGCCTGGTTTGCAATCAAAAAAGTTGACTTAAAAAGGAGGGTTTAAGTGGGAGATGCTTTGTTTTTGTTACGGTTGTGTAACAAAGGCTTCTGCTGTTGAGGTGAAAGAATCCCCACCACCAACACACACATTAAAGCAAAACAAATAGCCCCAAAGCCAATGGTGAGCAGGGAATTGTTAATCTTCTTAATTATAATTTCACACAGCAAACTCCTTTGTTGTGCTCATTTTGCATCTTTTCTTCACTATTCCTACAAGCAATTCTTTGTTCACAGTCATGCATCTGAACAAACTAATTAGTACATTGGACAACTTGTAGCCCTCAGTCATCTAATCACCAGGCCATTTCTTGAAACTGGTATTAAGAAAATGAATGTCCCCTCAGGGAAGGAGCCAAAGTGCAGCCAATTACTGAGCACAAGCAATAATTAAATCAAAACTTTCACAAGTACAAATTGATCATGTAGTTTTATTATTGTAACAGTGTGCAAATGGAACAAATGGATTAATAAAGTGCTCCGATGTTTGATAATACAGCAGCTGAAATAAGCAACTCTCCCTTGAATAGAAAAATAAACGTTTTCCTGACATCTCCTGAAGGTTTAGCAGTTGTGGGTAGTACTGGCTTGGTTTCTAACAGTTTTCAAGAGAGGAAGTGGGACACTCACCACACTGCGAGTGAACTTCTCCAGGGAGGTGCGTCGCCCCTGCTCCATTTCAGGCTGCAGTCAAAGAAAACAGAACAATTAAAAAGGAAAATAGATTGGGGGTATAAGAGGGACTGAGTTAATCTCCGAGTGTATTTGATGCTTCTCATGTATGGATCAGTTCACCCCGAATCACACAAAACAACTGACTCTTAGGTTAATGATAAACACTCACTTTCTTCCTTGCCATCAGTAGGTCCTGGTACACATTAGAGCGGAGGAAACGTGAATAGCTGTCACTTTTCATCAGCTTGTAAATGTGGTCCTGTGTAGGTAGAAAGTGGGAAAATAGAAATACAGTTTAAAAAATTCACATTTCCCCAAGACTATATTTTGCAGACATGGGAAACGGTACCACATGAATATGACAAACCTTAAGGAAATTAGTTCGCAAAATATTTTTTTGAGTTTTTGTTACCTATAAAGTAACGCTTCATTTATACACACAAATGGCCAATGGTATTTCTTTTTCATCCACCACTGTTGGTTAAAGGAAACTTTAACTGTTGGTTAAAGGAAACTTTAACCAACAGGAAACAATTATTGCTCAAAGACAAAATCCTGCATCATTAGCAGGAAGAAAAATATATTGAGCCCAAAAAGTGTTTAATCAGCATTCTGGGCCAGTTAACTTAGCAAACTCATTACTTCTGTTGGTATAATTATTAACATCCTTTAGTCTGGACAGACACGTTATTACCCATCTAAGCAACTGGTAAGATCATGCTGAATGCAACTTGATGAATGTGCTGTTGTTGATACACAAACAGATCTTTTAGATGAAATGTACTTGTGATGCAGACATGGTGTCGTCATAGCCCACAGGTTATCACAAGCCTTTTCTAACTTCAGCTTCCTCAGCTATCCCAGCACTTTTTCCAATGTCATGAATTACAGTTGTCATTTCAGGGCGACAATACTTGGTGTCTGGAAATTGTGGCACTATGAATTAAGACCAAACTATGACTTTTTTTCCTCCTCATACTAGAAAATCTTTTCCCATCCTCTGCCATGCTTTATGCACCTGATAATAGAAGTTTCTGTCTGTGGAAACATGGTTATGTTATGGAGGGAGGGGTTCATGTACTCTGAAGAGATGACAGATGCAGCTTTTTAGAATGACAAGCAGCTCCATGTGTGGGCCGTTCACCCCCAGCCGATCGTCTGGAAAATCTATGGCTAAAATCACTCAACATAAACCCTCTAGTTTACTCCAGTGAAGCATGTACAGCAAGAAAGGCAAATGGGACAGACAGTCTGATATAGATCCTATGAAGTTATCTTTGATGTGGATTACTTAGGCATTCAAAGGAAGCTATATCCATACTAAATAGTCTACAAAATAAGGTCCTGTGGTATAAAATCGGCACCTTTGGACTCAATATTTTGGTTAACGTTCTTTGCTTTCTTGCAGCAAGTAGGAGATGATTAAAAATAGGATTGTTGATATTAAGGTAAAATACAGTAACCTTTTAGTTTAGTATTAAACAGCCCAAAAAGTAGTCCAGCACATGTGCGTGCGCACACACACACAAATGTAAAACTGCAAATTGCCATTTCACTTTTTGCAAGCTTCAGACAACTGAATGTTTTCCTTTAATTCATGCTGAGCAGCAGGTGTGAAATCAATTCTCTCATCTCACAAGTTTTCCACCATATTTCAAGGAAACCTCAAGGGGTCAGCCCTGACTTTCCTCAATTGTGTTGTTAAATATAAAATGAAAACAAAAAGTCCCATTATTGCTCGTGCTGCATTCTAAAGGCCCATATACAGATAATTTACTAGTTTCCATGTCTGCCATATTTTGCTTAATATCAGTGTTATTCATTCTTTATCTGTCTCATTTCTTCCCACCTGTGCGTCCTCATAGCTGTATCTTCCAGGGTCTTTCAGGTTGTGGCTGGTGCGTTCATAGCTGTGAGAATCCAAATTGATGGAGCTGGGAGCTCCCTCCGCCAGAAACTCTGCCCAGATGTCCTGTGCCCTCTGTGCAACGTCCTGCTGGGGAATCCTCTTCAGGTCCTGAGCTGCCAGCCAAAATCTGCAACAAATTTATCCATGGATTTCACTTCTCATTCAGCATATTATTTAGCCTTTAGTGCTTATAAAAGGCCTGTAAAGATGCAAAGCCAAACTCCAGGACTTCCTCAAGTGGCAATGAAAGTTCCATTACTTTTCTGGATCACAGCGCAACACATTTGGGTGGTCAGCTCAGTATTATGTAAAGATGCTTGTCTAAGGTTTGCAAATCAGATGCTCATAGGCAGAAATGTGCAGAGTAAAAATATCTTAAAGACTTGACCGGAGATGTAGACTTAGTAGCTGAGAGACCAGAGTTAACCTGCAGTTTGTTTACTTTGGTATACCTTGCACTCTGCTGTGTCAGTGAAGTCTTTTGATTGAAATTTTTTTCCCCTGCCATTCTCATTCTTTAATTGGGTTCCAATAACCGTTTAGGCACACAAACGATCAGTTATGGGTTCAGATTATTAAAGTTTGGTGACAAAAGGTTAAGTAAGGCAGCCAGTATATCACATTAGCAGCTTTTAACCCTGATTTAAAACTGATGAGAGTCTCAGCAGACCTGCAGGTTTCTGGGAGTTTGTTCCACATGTGAAGAGCATAAAAACTGAACGCTGCCTCTCCGTGTTTAGTTCTGACTGGTAACTGAAAGTAGACTTGACCCTGATGACCTGAGAGATTTGGTTGGTTCATAACGAACCAGAAGATCCTAAACGTATTTTGGTCTGACCTAGACCATTCAAGGTAAAAAGTAGGAATTTTAAGTAAATTCTTTGACAAACAAGAAGTCAGTGTAAAGATCTGAAGACTGGAGTGATATGATCCACTTTCTCGGTCTTCCTGAGGACTCGAGAGGCAGCGTTCTGGACTAAATGCAGGTATCTGATGGAGTTTTTAGAGACCTGTAAGGACAGCGTTATGGTAGTCTAGTCTACTAAAGATAAATGCATGGACAAGTTTTTGTCATGGAAATCTGTATGCACTTCAATGTGCTCATGTAGCCAAGTTGGCTACATACTGACTCTGTAGACTGATGCAGATCACTTTCTCTTTCAATGACAGTTTGTAGAAGATTTACTGGATAATTAAGATAAATCAGAGCAGCTGGGAAGCTTAAAGAAACCTATGGACAGTTAGCCATCTGTAAATATTGCGGTTTAAAGTTTGTACATTTAACTTCTAAACAGTTATGAAATGTCAAGCAAACTGAATAAGCCAGTACATCCCAAATATTAAGTAACTTCATTATACTGTATGTAGGCTTGCGCTGCTGTGAAGACATGAGCATGAGTGCTGTAGTGAGACTGGACTGTGTTAACAGCAAAGGAGAGCTGCTGACTAATATTAGTTTCTATCTATATTGATCTGTGGACTGGTTTAGTAATATAGAAACACCTCTGTGGTCTGCTTCTCTCTCTCACGCTCTGTTTCTTAAGGGCCTCTACAAAAGCTCCCCACCAAAATAAAACACATTTAAAGGTCCAGAGATCGAGGTGAGGAGTCTGCTGGCACAGCCAGAGGGTGAACAGTGATACATCTCTCTCTCACCACATAAATGTGTGTATGTTTCTGTGTTTTATCTGACTCAGAGGTACAGCCTCCATATGATTACTTCATCTTTAGACAGCCATTCCAAACATATTTCTCCTCACGCACACAGTGCTGGTTCATAAAAGGACGAAACATGTTGCCGTGCGTAATTCTGTATGCCGAAATGAAGGATGAATTTAATATTTTCTTTGCAAATCAATAAACTGCAAAAACTAAGAAAAGACTCCCTTGCACTAATGAGACAGTGTTTTCCTCTACTGCTGATTTATGATAGCACTGCTGTTGTGTTTGCATCAGTTGTCTTGAGGCTCATCTCAGAAGGCCGTGCAGTGATTGTGTTAACCATGAGAGGAGTTCAGGGGGAAAGCATTGATGCCAACTGGTCTGAAATAATTACATAATTCAACAACTTTCTAGAATCAACCACCGTACAACAGAAATCCTGGCATGCCATCTAATGGGCTAAACCAGCGGTGGGCGAGTTCAGTCCTCGAGAGTCACAGACCTGCAGGTTTTAGATGTTTACATGCTCTAACAGATTTAAATCAAATGGATCCAGCAGTTTATCAAGTTCTGCTCAGTGACTGGCAGGGACATGGCTCTCGAGGACCAAACTTGCCTTCCCCTTGGCTAAAAGCAAGCAGAATTGTATTTTCTTTTTTAATTGTAATCTGTTTTCAGTTATTTGAACAGTGTATGTTTAACAGCATATCATTGGCTCTGGCTTCAAACATGTAATGTTTTGTGCTCTGGGTAATTGTGGTAGCCTTTCTAACTTTTGAGTTTTTTTTATTGTTTTTTTCTACAAATCAAGTAAAAGATCATATTGGCATGTTTATTCAGCTGTTTGTTATACTTTCAGGAACTTCTGGCTCGTTATAAACCAACTAGATCTCTCAGTTTCTCATGTTTCTGTCCCCCATAAACCCCCCACCAGAGCGGCCAAAGGTAGGGCGCCCAGCCCCTCTTGTCCCACCACGCCAGCTCCTAGCTCCACAGTCTGACGTATGATGTGTTGAGGGTCCAAGCAATGAGTTTTCCCAGGACAAGCTGGGACTCTGTTCATTAGAACGTTCCAAAATAACTACCTGCTACTGACAGCTGTTCTGAAAACAAGCTGGAACCCTGTAGTATCCCTGTATTGGTTAGTAGGAGAAGGAATGGAAAACAGTTAACTTGTGGGGTTAATAGATCTAATCTGTTAACTGTACCATATGCAACTCAGAATACCACTGAGACCAGCGTAAACTTCATAAAGCTAGCCCTACTTAATATTAGATCTCTGTCCAACAAGTCACTGTTAGTTAATGTCTTAATTATTTCAATTCAATTCATCTTCATTTGAATGGATGGATGGATGGATGGATGGATGGATGGATGGATGGATGGATGGATGGATGGATGGATGGATGGATGGAT
>JAOXYM010000024.1:18392868-18411449 GCA_028567055.1 Leptatherina wallacei
CGACACCATCACAGCACTGAAACAGCTCTGGTCAAAGTGTTAAATGACATTAGGTTGAATACTGATTCTGGTCAAGTATCACTTCTGGTTCTGCTGGATCTCAGCGTTGCATTTCATACTGTAGATCACAGAATCCTGTTGCACAGGCTGGAAAGTCTGGGTTGGACTTTCTGGAGCGGTCCTTAACTGGTTCAGGTCTTACTTAGAAACTTAGTAACAAGAAATAAAGTAACTTAGTTACTTTGTTACAATCAACTGACTTGTGTGGCCATGACTTGTGGAGTCCCTCTGGGGTCAGTCCTTGGACCTCTTCTGATTAACTTGTATTATGCTCCCTCTAGGTCAAATATTACAGAACTTTAACATTAACTATCACAGTCATGCAGACGATACACAACTTTATTTGTCTTTATTACCAGATAACTGCAGCCCAATAGAATTACTGTGTCAGTGTCTGGAGCAAATAAACATCTGGATGAGAGAAAATTCCCAACAACTGAATGAAGATAAAACCGAGTTTTGAACGGGAAATGTACTATACAAATAATCATGCTTTGCCTCAGGTCATCAGGGTCTAGTCTCTTAACACAGAGGTAGCGTACAGTTTTTATGCTCCTCACATGTGGAACAAACTCCCAGAAAACTGCAGGTCTGCTGAAACTCAACAGTTTTTAATCAGGGTTAAAAACTTTTACATTTCCCACCTTTTATGCAAACAACTGATAATTAACTTTTATTTCTTGCATTTCATCCTATCCGAGGATTTTCTTTATTTCATTTATTCCAAAGTTTGTTTTTAATATTTCTTATTGCTTTCTGCATCCTGCTGTAATGCTTCTAATGTTTTACATAAAGCACCTTAATTGTCCTATAAATGTGCTATACAAATTAACTTGTCTTGTTATACTTGTTCTATTGTGTTTTCACTGTATTTCCTTGATGCTGCACGTACTCTCTCATGTTTTCCATAACTGAGTATTTAATCGAGCCACTGCTGTTAAAGTGCCACTCAGAAGACTTATTTATAGTGAAAGTGATTTTAAACGTGTTCTTTGCCAGTTCCCAGTTATCCAAGAAGCAGGAAAACAAAGTTTCATGCATGTATACTGACACCCTACAGTGTCAAAGTGGGTTAAAATTGTACGTTGGTAACAAGAAAGATCAAAAACATTTCAGAGGGTAAAAGCTTTTGCATGATTATCAAATCTGCACTGACTAGTACAAAAGCAAAAATATACTGCTGTACAGTTTGGATTTTTTATGTTAATCAACTGTGGAACAAATGTTCTTATATGTATCCATGGTAATGATCCCAGCACAAATCATGGGGACCCCCTGCCTTTCAGCTTTTAGATATTTTTCGGCTTCAACAAACTGGATTCAAATGGAAAGCTCAACAATTAGTCATCAATCTCTGCAAAAGCCAGCTAATGAGCCATTTATTTCAATGACTCATTTGCATATTCAAGCACATCCAGAAATACAGTCAGTTTCCTTTTTAAGATTTTTGGTTCTAGTATTTTTAGATTTTTGTAAGACTTTAAAAAAATCCCAAAAGACTAAAGTATCAACAAAACAAATCAGTTAAACCCAACTTTGTTCAACTCAGTTTAGTCATTAACTGTAGTTCCAACAGTTGTTTTCACCACAATGTTCGGTGTAAAGGTATTCACAGCTGTGTGTATATGCTTTTCTCTCTAACAACCATAACATATTTACTGTAGAAAGAACTGGTGGAGCCTCAAAGGTGTCAAAAGTATTCACATTCATTACTCAGGTACAAGTGTAGAAGTTGATCAACTTAAGATTTTTACTCAAGTAAAAGTATAAAAGTACTGGTGTCAATACTACTTAAAGTATAAAAGGAAAAGTAATGAGAAAAAAAAAGGCCAATAAGGATAAAAGCTTAGGCCGTGACACAGCGAGTGCACTAACCCACCTCCCCAAAATATATTCTAAAGGCCAAAATGACTCTAATTCTAAATTATATTTATAATGTTATTGACAAATGTGGGATGCTTTAGACTACCTGTTCTCTAGAGTCTCTGCCACGGACATCTTTGTACTAAGCTCCATGTTTGCCATGTCCTTGCTGGACTGGGATGTGATTTCTGTCCTGTGCAGGTGCAATGGATCACTTGCAAACCAATAAGATGTCAGAATGGTATATTTTTTATACTTTTCATCCAACCACAATCAAATTCACTCTATCCCAATGGCATGATTAATCTGGATAGAAGTTATGTTTGTGTGCCGTTGTTGTTTTGTTTCGAACGATGACAAGCTGGAATGAAAACAAGCCCACATTAAATAGAAGTAACAAGGCTTTTCAAAATGTAAGGAGTAGAAGAGTACAGATAATTGTGTAAAAATTTGAGTAGTAGTAAAAAGTTTGGTGAAAAATAATCCTTCCACTAAAATTAACATAGTATTTGTTCTTTATTACCAGACACCTACTGATTTTTTATCAGTATTTTTAGGACTCACCTCAGGTTCTCTGAGCTAAACTCTGATTCCAGAAACTTGAGGAAGAGGTCCTGTCCTGCCGGGTCCTTCAGGGCATCCTCCAGAGAGAAACCCCACTTCTTCACCCTCTGCTGACTCGGCTCCTTGCTGGGAAGGATCAGACAGGATAGAGCGGTTTAAAAATTCACCTGAAACTAATGTAGGTCAAGATAAAAAGATATTAATGAGGATTAAAGCATGGGGGAATTGGAAGGGGGTGTGTTATGGCAGATTACTACAGACAAAGGATTAGATAGTCAAAATTAAAATGTGATTTGTCACAGAGCAGTCTGAGGGCAGTGCTGATGTGAGATCAGTAGCTACAAAGCTGTGTTTTATGACTGTTAAAACCTTAAATCCAATTATTTAAATATCTACAGGGATTTTTTTTTCTATCCTGAAATCAAATCACTTACAATGAATAATTCAACTAGATTAGTCACAATACATATGTGACTGCCCATGACTTCCTACAGGCCAGGAGTTTAGAGCATAGGGCAACTTGCTGACAGCCATGTAGATGACATGACCACAGAGATGCCTGCAACAGAAAAACTGACGCATTTGATATTTATGGATTGAAAAGCTGTTGGACTTTAAATTTCCATTAAGCTGCATCCCTATAGTACTGTTATATTTTTATTGTCATGGTAATCAAAAATAATAACATAACATGCTTTGATAAAGTTTAAATAAATGGGTTGAGGATTCAGATATATCCCGGCGTCAGCATACCCAATTCACATTAAAAGGATCTCCTCAAAAGATTATCGTGTCTTGCACCAGCCTGTTAACTCATTTATTTGAATCAAGTGTGTTGAAGCAAGAAACGTCTTAAACCCATTGGACAGTGGCCCTTGACGGCCAGAGTTTAACATCCATGCCATGAAAGATTACTATAGAGGATTATTATAAGTGTCTTTCATTGACCCGTCCTACATCCTAACAAGCATTTGTGGTCATGTAAGCAAAATGTGGAAAGTGGAAGTCATCATACGGACGTGCTGGATGTCAACATGCTGACAAAGTGACACCTGACCTGTATCGTTGAGGGAATTAGTGTAGGGAACTGGATTTATTGCACAATTTGAGTAATTCTTGTTAAATTGCAAAATATTGGACAGTTGATGAATGATACCATTTCACATTCTGTCGTGAGATTGTGTTGCATGCGGGGTAGAAGGATGTCACTATTGTCAGACGTGGTTTTTACTTAAGCTGTATTTCCACATCTTATTCTGGTGTCAACAATGAAATCTAAAATCAACTGTTTTTTTAGTACATGTAAAATGAAACCCAGGGTAAACCCAGGTTTCAGTTCATACTGGTGAGCCTTTTCAACCTTGGTGTATTCAGCCAATAAAACTGAGCATTGTAAAACAACAGAAAGACGTACATATGACAGTAGCATTGCTATAGGTATAAACATTCCAGCAAAGCAGCGGCATGTTTAAAATTAATGCCTCAAACTCATCTGTAATCCTGCAGCATAGAAATTCTGTACATTTGCTGGAATGAATGTGACAAAATGTCAATCTCTCCATTCCCAAAGGCATTAAATTATGGTCAGGATGGAAGGTGATTTGTAGATCATTACTATTCAACTCTGAAGATGACAAGCTCCTTCTGGATGCAAAAGAAATAAAAATCTTTTCCCATCACCTTTAAATAGAAACAATAAGATCCACTTAAAGTCTAAATGAAAGCTTTTTCCAAATAAGCGATCGCATTCATAAAGAATTGGTATTGATCTGTTAAGTACTTAAACTCTAAAAGGGAACCTCTAAGTAATACAAACCAACCCCACAAAATGTGCTTGACTATAAAAATTCTAAGCCAATAGAAATATATGTCAGTATTTATTCCAAACACGCCGCAAGTATAATTCTTTTTTTATAAACTAGAATATGGCTCTTAAATACATTGCAACCTTCTCTGATTGCTTTAAACGACCACAGGCTGTGAAAATGGAATGGTTTCTGGTTTCTACCTGGCCTCCAGATCCCAGAAGCTGGGGTCATCACTGGTCCAGGGATTAGACGGTTCAGGTGTTGTCACAAAGGGGTCATACTCCACGTACTGTTCGGTGTAGGTAATCAGGCTGACAAAGATGCACATGAACACAAAAAAAAAGTTAAATTCATTGCTGGTCAGAAGTTTAGAAAGTATAGCAGTAACATGTTGGCCGTTAGAGTTCAGCCTTTAATTTGTGAAATGGATGTCTTCAACAGTAAATAGTAAATCAAGAAAAACATTGAAAAAGGAACACCTGGTTGGTGAGAAATCAAAGCTCAGATATGAGACTTCAGTGTCTCTTTGATAGTCTGAGACAAGCTAGTCTAGAATCGGAGTGGGCTGCAGCTCACAGTTCAAAGGACAAGACTTTGTACTCTCCTACACCATTTTAACCTCTGCACACTTTTCTACCATATTCTGTACAGCACCTCAAGTTGTTTATAAAAAGACCAGAAATACTGGGCAATATAAGATTGCAAAGAACAAAACAAAGCAAAAAAAAAAAGACATGTGAAGGATTGAGTATATTTATTTTATTCCATAACATCAGATTTTATTGTTCTTTTGGTTAAAGTGCACAAATCTCTCTCTCTGGACTGAGGTATAATTGGTTATAAGAGATAAAGACCTTTAAATTAACCGTGCCATGCAAAAACCTCCAAATATCAAATCTCAGGATAAAACATCTACACCATAGCATGCATGTAAGGATTAAACCAAATGAAGTGACAGATCCTCGTTAAATTGGTTTTCCATGCATGAGGCAAGAAGAGAACATCATGACCAGAATCCACTGAAATAGTTTCTACGGTGGCCTACAAGTGCAAAACAAATTTGCATCCACCAAAACACTTACATTTCCACCGAAACACTTTAACAAATTGACTGGCTAGTTGGGTAGGGTTTGGGGGGCAGTGGCTCAGGTGGTAGAGCTGGTTGTCCAAAAACCCAAAGGTTGGCGGTTCAAATCCTGCTCCTGCCCCAGTCAACCGTCATGTTTTGACCAAATTGTAAAAGTGTTTCGGTGGACGTACATTTGTTTTGCACTTCCAGGCAAATCCAGGCCAAGTTTCAGACTAGAACATATTGCAGATGTTTGTGTGCAGAACTTTCTGAAACATGCAGAAGACATTTTTTTTCCTTCAAATTAAAGACTTAGTCTTTTTGACTTTAAGTCAAAATAGCTTTTGGGAAAAGTAGCATTGTTGTACAGTTGGCTGTACAGAGAGAATCTGACTTCATGTTGATGAGCTTTTTAATCGTCTACAAGACTTTGTTACTGCTTCCATGCACCAAAGCAGCTGCAGGATTTTTTTTTTAATTATTCCTGCTGTGTTTACCTAACTAAAAATGCATAACTTGCATATTACTTATGATTGTTAAAAAAGGAGGCAAAAAAGCCATTTCTCAGTCTTCAAGGTTTTAGTCCTGTTCAACTCCAGTGGAACTCTGCTCCATGCATGAAGTCAAGAGGTTAAAGAGTTTCAGAAGCAGAGCAACAAAACTCAAATCAGTATTTCTTTACTCTAGAAAGTTAAGGGTGTTCAGACTGACCTTGCTCAGAGAAAGTTTGTCAGACACCTGGGAGGGACTCAAAGTGTACAAGGACACACACTCTCTTATAACACTTTGTCAGGTTTTGTTTAAGTTATAAAAAGGGTGAAAAGTGAAACATTGTTGGTAATTATGGGACTGCATTACACAGTTAAGGGCTTGTTATATCTGTTGTGCCGTGTTATACATGAAATACAATATTCTGGGGGCTAAATATATTTATGAGGCTATATAATCAGTTTCGGGCTGAATTGACTCCATATTTCTCCCAAGAAAGTTATGAGCCTTGTTTGATGTATAAATTAAAACATTACCACAAAATGTCTGAAAGTGAAAACTCAAACATGTTGTCAAATGCACTGCTGGAGCCACTGTCACATCACAGAACTTAATCCTGTTCTGTCATTTGATGTTTTGTCTAAAAGCTATAAAGACAGAACTTATCTAAAAGTTGTTTAAATACTCTGATGCAGCAATGAAATCAGCATCTTAAGCAAATGTACACTTCCATCACACAGACTCAGCAGAAAGTTCAACTTCTTTTAGTACAGAGTTGTAAACTATGTTGTAACCTTTGGATGTTTGAGCCCATATTCAAACTTTTGTAAATGCAATTCCACATAGATGCCACTACTGGGAGTAAAAATCTGAGCTGTGTCTCGTCATTTTGTCTCTTTTACAAATGATCTAATAAATCTGGAAATTCAGGGGACAACTACAAACTTACTTTTAGTCCTAACATGTAACTGACCACAGTCACCACCAGTGTGATGGTGGGTGAACTTTTATTCTGTGGAATAAAAGTTGATTTTCCTTTTCCCTACTTTTAATGCAGAGTCTCTGAACTTGCTGGAATACCAGATTCCAATAAGATGTCAAATTTCTAAATACCTCCATGTTTCACTGGTGTGTTAGAGGATATAAAAGGTAAGCCAACACACTGCAGATTTACATGATTATAAACATGTAGAGATAAAAGAACATATATAAAAGGCAACCTCCTTATGAAAAACACTGGAATCTTCAAACTATGTACATAATGAAACCAAAAATTAGCCATACCCTGCAGCATGTGTCATATTTGTAATGTCTATGAGCTGTAAACATTTTGTACCTGTCAGCAACTTTGGACATCTTCATGCAGTGACGATCTAGCTGGGTGTTCAGGAACAAGATCTGAAAGTGAAGATGACAGCTGTCACTTTGTTCATGCTGAGAAACAGCAAAAGTGAGGTAGACTTGGTAGATTTGAATGTATGATTTTTGCATCTGCAGCAAACAACTTCCCTCAGGATATCTGTAATAAATAAACACTGTGTAATTTGGTTGACAGGGGCCACCTCCATCACTGGTATTGTAAGCTGCTATTGCTTTTCATAAATGAGCCCTATTTGTGCCAAAGAGCAGTACAGCAGATTTTCCACACAATTCCACACAATAGGACAGTGTAGAAAAATTAGGGCTGCCAGTCATCTTTGTAATGGCTTTGAGAAATCAAATGTTTTAAGAGTAAAAAGCAGACAGCATAAAAATTGAGATGCAACATTGTGAGGACTCATTTTGGCATCAGCTTGATTTATTTTTATTTTTTACCTCTTTCTCCACATCCTCTTTGGTGCCTTTCCTGCAGTGGTGGGAAGGTGTGTGTATTGGACTCTGCGACTGTGTTCCCTCCTCTGCCAAACCATACACTGACTGGGCCATTTGGAAACAAAGAAAAGAAGTCAAATAAAGTTGGAATGTGTATTAATTTTCTTCAAATGGTTTAAGAAGTGTTTTCAGGTAGATTTCTGTGTGTACATTCTTTTTATGCAGATTGCAGTATGAGGAAGTTTTATAAAACCAGACTTTAGACAAAAAAGATACACTTTTACCCAATTTTAAAACTCAAAGGATAGTCACCTAAGTGGGTAAAAGGGTAAAAAAAAAACGTTGCATAGGAGTCAGTGTTGCATATACCTTCTTAACTCTATGTGGATTCTTCATGCGTCTACATTTCCTGATGTCCATCTCTGTGGTGTTAACACATCCAGGCTAAAGAAAAAGGAAGCAGAACATCATCATTATAGAACATGTTGGAAATCTCAAATATTGCACCTGAGTCCTGTTTTTTTTCCTTTTCTTTATAGTGAAGCCAAACAAAACTATGTAAAGATAAAAAGGAAGGTTGTAGATGGGAGATGAAGTGGGCGGCTGTAATCTCACATACACAGACAGTGGCTTACCACAGGCCTGTGGACATCCCAGAAGGCTCTCTCCTGGCTGTCAAGGATCTTCCTCTCAGTTTTATCCTTTTTCCGGTCGATCCTGCAGATTAGATCAAGCAGTGTGAGAATTTTGGCTTTTCTCGCATCAACATTACATGCACCATCAGGACTGAATGGTGATGAGGAGAGAGAGAGAGAGATAGAGATAGTCTGGACATTATAAAAGTTGTGGAAGGTCTAGTTTTTAAAACATTTTATTAAGCAATAATGATGTTAAAATGGGTGTTAACGGCAAGATTTCATCAGTAGTTGTAGAGTTTCCCAAACAGAGAAGCTATTAATGTTTTAGACAGTAACTTACAAATCTGACTTCTGTTTGAACACAAGGCTGTAGGACAGATCTTAACTAAGACAAGTGCAGAGACAGGGGGTAGTGTTGAGTTGAGTTGCTCACTCCAAGCCCTAAAACCAGCTGCTATGAAAAGAGCAGTAAATTCAGGTTGTAAAAGGTTAATCGTTCTGATGCATCTCTTGGGTTTTTTCTAAAGCATGTCAATTATATTTTATTAAGACTTTATGATGTTGTGGCCACTTGTTAAAACAAGGTAATATGTTTCTTTAAAAAACAAAAAACAACAGCAGGCAGCCATGAGCTCTTCCAAGCAGCTACTTAGCTCTAAAAGCTAAAACACTTAATGCTGAGGAGTAGGAAACATCTATATGGCCACCTTAAGTTGCCACTCCCAGAAAAAAAAGGCCAGTCAGTTTTCATCCAAATTCCAGCAATAGACCTTGTAGAAAATTAGCTGGGAAGTAAAAGGCCTGTGCGTGAAGAAAGGCGGCTTTTCTAAGTTGCTGCATTGTTAGGAAGATAGTTAAGATTTCTCAGAGGACAGTCGCTTCAGCTAATGGCATGAAGAATACAAGTTTGCAGGACTGGTGACGACTGAGCTCCGGTCTGGACGACCAAGAAAACTTGGAAATTGCTAATATGGCTGCCAGAAAAGGTCAATCAAAGGCACCTGTGACAGCAAAAAGTCATCAGAAAGATCATTTAATAAACTACATAGTGGCGGTGGTGCACTGATTTACTGTGCAGCCATTCCTGCAAAGATACAACCTTGATGAAGTTATCAGGTAAATTTGCCATTTCTGTTGCAAATAAGTTTCTTGATCCTTGTTTTGAATAACCTTTATGGAGAAGTCCACACTGTTGGCGTTTGTCTCACACAGGCTTCACTGATGAGTCAATAATTACAAAGTAACTACATGAAAGCAGCAGAAATTGTGCAACGGGTGTCATGTTGGAAGGAGGATCTGTCACTTTTACATGATATACTTTCAAGTTGAGGCAATTTTTAGAATCAAGTAGAAAAAAAGACTGTTAAAAGCTTTTTAAAAAGCTGGTAAATGGGTGTCTTCCTTCCTCCTTTTCCATTTTTCATACATTCAAAGCAGCAGCTGTCACAGTGGTGGTGTGAAAAGAAGATTATTTTCATTTTATCCACCTCAAACTTTCCTTTGTCAAAAAACACTCATACTGGAAGGGGTCACAGATTTTACTGCATTGTTGTTTTACCTTCAAAGTCAATGACATCAGTGCGTGTGCTCCAATTTCACATGTTGCCTTGGCAACAACACACTTACTTGACCTGGGCCTCAGCCTGCATGTAGATAAACTCCCACTTCCTGGCAAAGGCTCTCTGTAGCCTGGCTAAGTTCTCCTGTTAGTGAGAAGATACAAATATATTACAAATATTTTGATAATCTATATATGAGCCAAGTAAAATAAAATGTAAAAAAACCCACAGTCACAAAGTTTGAGTCTGCTCTGAGAGGCAATTTAGAGCTCATATCAAAGCTATACACCTGTCTGACCATTGAGCGGTTTGTGTTCTTTCTGCTCCAAGCTTGATCCTGATTGATCAATACAGAGTAGTAATATCTTAGAGGAACAGTTCAGCACTCACCGCCTCATAATCTGCCAGCTCCAGCCTCGTCTTATTCTGCATGGTTCGCTTGCACAGGTAGATAGCTGAGAGAGGATCGAAGGCAAGAATTTAATCAGTACAAACATTCGCCTCACTCTATCTCATCTGTGCATTTCATTCTCCATATACCTGCCTCACCTCTCCCCGCCACCCATCGTGCAGATATAATCAGTTTCAAGCTGCCCATCCACCTTTAGGATTATGTGGCAGAATGTGAAGAGGCACTAAACTCCTAAGCCTTAAACTCCAGCCACAGCTGCCTCTGTGACATGATGAGGGGCAGGAAATGGAACAGAGACTGACTAATCCTGTCAACTGTTCCTCTCCACAGCCCAGGGTAGTGCCTGTCAAGCCTCTGTGTGGATCTCAATGGCTGTTTTTGCATTTGGCTATAAGTTGATTATGCCATGTTTACACTGCGAGGTTAGCTTTATGATTTCAAAGGTTAGTGCCTAACTTGAAGAAAATTGCATTGTGACAGTTTTTGATCAATATGAAGTTAATGGTTTCCAAAAACATGAATAAGTTGGCATGATTTGATGCCAATATGATAAATACAGGAAGTTATAGCTCTGCATAGAAGGCTTTCCTCATGTAAGATTAAACAGTTTCCAAGAATTTATTGATGCAATTTACTGTATACGCAATAGATAGATTTGAAAAATAAATAACTTATTTAAACTCCAAATGACCTGCAACAATTAACCACCAGCTCTTAAATGCAATCTGAATGACACATGCAACCTTTGCAAAGTAAATAATGTTATCTTAAGAGAAAATTGGATCTATGAGTCAAAGTCACAGAACAAAAATGAACTACTTATTTTAGATCCTTTAACAATTTGTTATAAAACGTATTATTTACATCAAGACTGTGTGCTCCAACTCAAACTATAGCATAATGCTTTTGTGTTAAAGCATTTTGCTGCCACTTGACGGCAGTATTGGGAATATATGCAATAATACTAGAGCTGTGCTAGTGTTCTTTTTTCAGACCGCAGCAAAGCCGAAGGACCAAAACCTGCAAAATTAAGATTAGGACAAATAAAAATAGGACACACATTGTTGTGGTGTTCAACAAAGTGTTAAATAGTGCAGACTGTCCCGCTGTTTTTGGAGCTTTTCACATACGATTCTGTGCCGTTTACCATTCTCGACACTTTGTTATAAATTATTTGTGTCCTACTCAGTTTGTCCTTACTTGATTTAACTCAGGATTCAACTAATGTAAGGTGTCTCTTTTTCTTCAAGGACCGCACCTCTCTCCATTTAGGTTGGAAAAAAAAGCCATGCGCAGGGGCTTTGCAGACAGCCTAATCCCTCTCAAGGTGGTTTCAAAGTATGGAGAAACTTTCATCAGGATTATAAAATGTATGTATCTGCACAGCAGAAAAAATTACACCCTCTGGAGGAGGTAGAATCTGTTTAATGGGAAGCCGATGGAGGTCTCCATGGAAACATGAGCCTGAGTGAGCAGAGCAAGCACTCTTTCCTGCACATCTTGTAGGACATAATAACCATCTCCAAATGTTTGGATTCATATTTTTACTTCATCCAGGCCCATTTCATTCAAACTCATCACAATATCTTCAATATGAGCCAAATCTTAACACATACCAGACCCAACATGATGCATTAAATCAAGTTTTTCAATTTATATGTTCACCACATATTTTTTTCATGCTTCACATTAAAAATTGGACCATCCTCTGCCTACGTGCCTGTGGCATATGTATGGCTACAGGCAATTAAGTTCAAGATATAAGCGACATCCAGTGGCTAAGAAAGCAACTGTATGTAAAGGGTAAAAATGGTTTCCTTGAAGGTCGCATTGTAAAAAAGAATGCATTTAGTTTGAAGTCTGCTCCAATGTGGAAATGCTTAACCGAGGTCTATTTTCCTCAGGCAGCACGTAGGAGCAGTACTTTACAGGACAGAGTTATAGGTTGTATTTAAGTTTCAGTTAGAGGACATGTTTATGAATTTCCAATTTAAATTTGCCTCCACCAGGTATCCCACAATAGGACCACTTTCTCTGCCCAAAATAAAAGGGAAGCAGACTTGAAAATAAAATGCACATCTTCACGTCTTCATTCTAAAGATTTTGTCCTTTACTTAGAATATATACTAGAGTTAAAGAGCCTAATTCTATTTAACATTAGTACATGTTCCATTTAATGGCTGGAAACGTAGAAGTCTGCTTGTTCTGTACCTCACTGCAGCAGCTCATTATACAAAACACACAAACTCACATTATGACTCATATAGGAGACAGACAGTGCTGTCTGGTAAGAGCATCATTAAACCACCATATCTTTATGTACCAAATAGTTGCTTGTTGCTCTAAGTTATTGCATTATATTCCGAGACACAATATTGATGTGATACATCACATTATAAAAAAGATAAATAGTATAATCATATAACAAGAATAAAATCTTATAAAGCTGCAATGTGGAATTTTTTTTCTGGGGGGGGATATGAAATTTGCAAGGTATTGGGGCAGAAGAATCAGAATCAGCGTTATTGTCATTGAGTCAGCATCCTGGCATAACAAAGCAATATGCTTCCACAGAACCAATCAAAAGTTTTGACGCATCTCTTAATTCAGTGTGTCCACTCATTTAACAGCTATTTAGGTCAAAAAAGCTCCATTAGTTTATTTCAGAAAGTTTGATTCCCAGGAAACGCTCTCTGTAAACATTCCTGCTTGTTAGCATCAAATCTGGATATACAAACTAAAGTTTTATATTCAGTCTGCTGAGCTGATCTCTCCAGCTAAGGAGGGAATATCCAAGCACAACCAAGAACATTTCCAACTACTTAATCTTAATGTTACTTAGAGAAAGTAAAACTGGTTTCTTTGAACATTAGCATTGCATTGGGACTAAACAGGAATAAAATCATGTGAAGTCATTTATATCCTGATAATACCGGGGGTGTTATCAGCACCCTATTTGATGACTTGTAAGCATTTTTAAATCATCCGATTGCACCAACACATTTTACGCAATAACCCTCAGAAGCACTGTATTTGAGGCTTTGATATTATGCTGTTTAACCGGTTGTATTGAACTGCAACCCTGTGAGTTCTTCCTCAAATATAGTATTTTTCTTCCATAAAAGTAGTACAATAAAATACTGTAGTTTTTAAAAAAAGGAATGAACTTAATTATATAAAACATTTCTCGATTAAAAATAAGTATATAAATAAATATTACGAATTAGCTAAATTTAAAGTTCTTACCATAGTCTGTATTTTCAGGCTCCCAACAGTTGGATGGCCAGAAATATGGTGCCTGGAGAGGAAACAAAGAAAAATCAAGAGTGATGCTGCTTTGCTCTTGACTGTGAAACTAATCTACAAGTCATCAACATCTGACAATAGTGAAGTGATGACAATGACCTTTACGACAGTTGTTTGTGTCTGAGACAGAATGCTGCGTGCGACTAACTTGCTCCACGAGTTTCATTGTCAGGACTAAATGGATCCTGTTCGGCTGATTTTTAGGGGCGTTTCAGTGACATGACTGTCAACAGATGAACAATAGGCACAAAAAATTAGCCAACCACTGATATTTAACTGAACTTCCACGCTTTGAACAGTTTTACAAAAGAGTGGCAGTTTCAATGAGCAGAGAAATTACAATGTGTTAATAGGTTTGATTTTCGGTCTGTTTCTTTGTATCACGCTTAATTTGCCTCCAAAACGAACTGTTAATGAGGTCTGATGATGTCTTTAGAATTTTTTCAACCCTCCTCCTCCTCCTCCACTTCGGAGGCAGAGGTTATAGAGCAACGTGCAGTGCTGTCTGTTTTAATTAAGCTGCTCCTCCAGCTCTGATGGATGGGTCAACCTTAAAAGAAAGAATGAAATTAATTGTGTGAAGGATCCTTGTCTCACTTTGTGCCGCTTTGTGATTTCCAACAAAAGGAATTGGAAAACAATTCCTTCAGAATTATGAAACTCTAAATAAAAAAACAAACTCTAAGGCATAAATAATCTGGAACTTCAACAGCACAGTTGTCTGAACAACACTACGGAGGAAGATGTCGGCAGGCTTTACTTTTCTCTGTGCTTTGATGAGTTTTGTTGTGGTCTGCTACTCTACTACACTATGTGCCCCTGATGAGATTTTGGTAGCTGCCTACTCAGCTAAAATCCAAACCTGTTCCCACTGCTTGCTCAATATTCTAACAGATCACCATTCATTTTTAATGAGGTTACAAGATCCAAACATGGTACTGAAGAGGCTGCAAACTGAGCAGGGCCTTTGTCTTCAGATCAACATGTAATTCCATGAAAGAAGTTCTTATAACAGATATGTTGTGTATCTTATGCTAAAACACTGATTTTGAAAATTATAGAAAAATAAGTGGTGTGGCGAAAAAGGCAAAAGTTCATCAAAACTGTTGTCACTCTATACAACATTGAAAATACAATTCTAGCTTTGCATTACCCTTCTGGTAAAAATACTCAAAGAAAAATATGAAGGCAAGGTAAGTTTTTTTCTCTGTAGCATATTTACTACAAAATAACTCCAAGTGCTCTGAATTGTCAATTCAAAGATGAAGGATCTGAAAGGGAATTTCTTTCATATTGTGACTTCACAAAGGAATTCTACATGTCTTTAAATCTTTGTACAACTCCTGCAGGATGTCTAGCGTTAAGACGATACTTACCCACAGTGTTTTGTGGTAAATGCTCATTTAACAATGCCCTCATATTTACAGTAATTATACCAATATACTAGCATTTACCAAGTACAATTCTCTCACATTTGCCAGTTATATATACACATGTATGCATTCACTCTATATAATATCAGGGTTCAGTTTTGCCTAAAGACACTTCAACACATCTTTGGGCTGGAGGATGGCCTTTCCACCCACTCAGTAAAGTTATTTAAGGTTTATGTTACTGATTTTCTTCATGCGATATTATGCTTGCATTTGTGTAGATTATACATTTAAAAAGGTACCAGGAAAAAAGAAATCAAGGCAATAATTTGAATGTATAGTGTTTATCAGAACTCCTCACCTGAAAGCGGTAGAAGGTGCCATCGTCTTTGAGGGTGAGGACATGATCCGAGATGGGGAAAAAGTACCCCTGAGCTGCGATGAGACTCCCGATGTGCATGGCCTCAGCTACAAAAGGAGCAGTGCAAATTAAAGTAAGTTCCTCTGTATCCTACTTGTGATCTTTAACCTTCAAAATGATGGTTTTGTCAAGTTTTAGGATTCAAGAAGAGCAAAACTGTAGGCCATTAACAACTTTCATAGTGGTCTATGTCTTGATTTAAACTCACTTTTATGCTCACTTTTGGGGGGGGGGGTTTAACTCCCAGTTTAATATCATAACTTTCTGTACTTAGGTCTGGTCTACAGCATATAGACTAAAGAAGGGACATTTCTTTAGCTTCTTTGTTAGCTTATTTCATGTCATTTAATGTTCTAGACAAACCTGAAGTCTTCTCTACAGTGTGGTCTTCATCTTAGAAATGACAAACGGCATGTTTGTACACATACCTGGATCTTCAATGGAAAGATTCTTCATCAACCACTGAACAATATCTGTACCTAAATCAGATCAGATGGGAAGAGACAAATGACTGTTAGTGTTAAATGCAGAAAGTACAAATAATTATAAATCAAGCACCACAGAAGGAGCTGAAATATAAAAAGAAAAAGCCATGACACAAACATGAAGGCTCCCATTTTTTGTATTTTTTTGTCAGCCAAATTTAAGGTGTAAATGTCAACCTTTTCTAGTAATCTCCCCCTAAAAAGATTCAAAATAACAAAGAATTAATAAAATAAATGCAGTAGGGGTACAGGAGGAGACATTTAACTGCTTTTGTTTACCATTAAAATAATAGAAGTGACTTCAAAAAAGTAAAAAGTGTAAAACGAGCTCTTGGTCAGGACTCTGACATCTTCTAGATGAACAGCCTAAAACGCCTTTATGTTTCAGGGGAATTAGAGTTTCTTCTCATCTGTTCTTCCCTGCTGCTTTCTTGAGTGATGCAGTGTTTAATTCCCCATCATTCATTAGTTTCCTGGCCTTTAGCCACAAACATCTGAGCTTCTCTGCACATCAATTTCACTGTTGTGGTAATTGTGTTTATTGATACACTCTGCTTATAGCATATTGGAGTAATGGATCTTCCATAAAAGGCAAAGGACTGAGGAGAAAAAAATTGAGGAAGGTTAATAGCTTTTTTGTTTCCATAATTTGTTTGGGGTGCGTTGCAGCCTCCCACAGTGACAAAGCCTGACGGTAATAATAGTGATCATAGACAAGGTGGTCACCATCCATTCCCACAAGTCAGGTACATCTAGATAACCATGTCTTTCTTTTTCTTTTATTTACACATTTTGCTCAATACTAATACAGTTTTGCTCATTAACACTCAGGAGTTGATTGCTTTGCTTAAGGACACCTTGACAGTAGGAGGACAGCATGAGTCACTCCTTTTAAAGCATTTAGATCATGTTGCCTTCCCACTTTCCCTTCAGCTATGCAGGCATTCTATTATGTCTGTATATAGATTCAAAAAACAACATTTTAACATGGGGATGCCTCATGAAATTGCTTTTCGGATATTTAACCTTCTATAATTTTAAACAGTTTCAAGTTCTGTCCATTCTCTTCTGTTCTCCCGGCTCCTGTCACAGAAAAACATCCCTACGCCATAATGCTGCCATCACCATGTTCTGCTTTCCTCCTCAGCCTCTCACAGGTTTGTCAATTCGCTTGAACTTTTTGCTTGGTTTTAACAAAGACATCATCTATAATACAGAGAGGTGGGAGCCATTGTCTTTAATGCATTCAGAACTAACGAGCTCAGAACTAAGATTCCTAATTGTTAACTTATTAAACATACTAAAACTACTACACCAAAATACTTAAAAACCTGATTTCCCTTTGATACAATATATAATTGTGTATAGGCTGATGCCAAAGTCACTTTCAGATTACTTTAATAAAGGGGTGAATATAGCATTAAGATCTCTGTACAAAGATCTCGTCTGTATCCCAAATACAAGATCTCCCTAAAACTCACCATCACGCCTCACTTATTCAATCTGTAGAAAAAACAAAGTGTAAAGAGGACAAATTGCTGTTTTACTGAGAGATGCATAGGAATTATTCATCTCTTGCCATTTCTGACAAGAAAAGAACCGAAAATGTCAAATGAAAGCACTTTCTCTTCACAAATTACCCTGGGAACAAGTGAGCAAAATGTCATCTTTCCTGCTTTTAAGGAACACGGGTAACTGAGAATCTCAGCATTTTTCCCGGGATGTCCTTTCGTCTTTCACTCATGTCTGTTCACCAGGCACTTGCTGTCTGTCACTGTTAATATCAGTACAGCTCACCTGCTGTCACTGACATCTCACCCGTCTCCATACCTGTAACCACACTGGGGATCTTGGTCATGAAACTTTTGACAGTTCTGATGGGCACGCCCTCGGTCTCATCTTGAATCTGAGTGACAATATCTTCAATCTGTAGAGCAAGAGATAAAGAGAGTGACAGAGAATGATGAGTACATTAAAGTTCTATCATAACTAAACTTGAACAAAGATGGACTAGTTTTAGTAAATGACTTTGAATCAGAGTACAACTTCCTTGTACTCAAGAAGCCGTGGTGGTTTTTTCATAATATAAAATTAAAGTGTTTATTTGATGTATTGGCAGAATCCATTTCTCACCATGTGTGCCCAAACATTTGGTTACAAAGATAAATACAAAATAACTTAAATACACTGCAAACTGAGTTCAGTCCTCTTACATGGCTGTACAGCGCTTTCATTAGGACGATAAGTAAATGCTGTCTCAGCACTCCCATATAAAAGGCAGATCTCAGAGCTGAGTCACATGAAAATTGTCTGATAAGGAGTTTTCTTTCAACAGAACAGCACATGCCCTCGGCCTTTCTAACTACTGCCCAGATGTTGACTCAAACATGTCACCCACTCCACAATGAAGTTATATTGGAACTTGATTAGCTCCGGTTTTGATTGCATGGCTGACACCCCCTCTTTACACTGATGCTTTTTATTTGCGTCAGAGTGGGAAGTGAGAAGTTGGTCGCTTTGGAGACAGCGGCCACAAACTACCACACAACTCCGCAGCTATATATAAACCCTGAATCAAATGAGTGGGGGCGCGGGCGGCATGTGATTTTACAAATGATCACATTAAAGAAGTGCATGAAAACCAGAACATGAAACACACACACACACACACACACACACACACACACACACACACACACACACACACACACACACACACACA
>JAOXYM010000024.1:18439443-18449706 GCA_028567055.1 Leptatherina wallacei
TGTTCAAGGTTAATAAGCAATAATTCATGCAAATGCATCTGCGTGAGTTAAAAATCCACACAAAAATCCCAAGACCCCCCACCCTGTTCAGTTTATTACTTACAGCAAGGAAGCTAAACACTGTTCTCCTTTTCTTCAGTGCTCAATACAAGACACACATTGTACAAAATCATCCATAATGAAATATGTGACAGATTAACACACATTGGTAGGTTTTAAAAGCAAAACATTAATCTTTACTCAGTATGAATTTAGTCTTTCTGTACAGTAGAAGCATGACTGTGACACGAGAGGTGGCTTTAAAAATGAGGTTGTGGTGGGAATGTGCTTGTGGCTCCCCAGTGGCATTAGTAACAATGACACAAACCTCATTAAAAAGTCTCTACAATGTTGTAGCGGTGACCCACTGGGTTCAGAGCAGAATGGGAAGGCACAATTCAGGGAAATTGACAGTGTTATTACTACAAAACATTCAGGCTGCGCTTAAGAGGAAATGACATGTCCATTAACCATTAGTGCCATGGGAAAAAACCTTGAACACACACGAACACACACACACACACACACACACACACACACACACACACACACACACACTTTCCGCTTACGCAGGAGATGTTGGAAGGTGTAATGACATAGGATTTAATTTGTTTCCAGCATGTATCAATTGCAGGGAAAAGCTGGATAGATTCCCAGACAAATGACTGTGGCAGTGGGTTTTCCAGGAAATCTCTCATGCCTTGCAAGGCTTTAAAAAGGTGCAGGAATGTCTAATTATTTTCCTCTTAAGTAATAGTTCAGGAAATGATAAAATCTGTCACTAGGGGCAAGATGAAAAGAGGCGTAAGGAGGACGACCCATCGTATAGATGATTAGGCATTGGGACCCACTTTTATATTTTTGGTTGTGATTCCAAAGTACTTGGAAAATGTCAATTAAAAACTAAGTTGAGCACTGGACAATGCCAAATGTTTAACACACCATTCAGCCATAACATTAAAACTACCTGCCTAATACAGTTTAGGCCACCTCCTTCTCGCAGCTCTAAGTAAACCCCACAGATGCGTGGACAAATTAGGATCAAGTCAGTTTAGAAGACAGCTCCTTAAAATGCACTTCAAGCTACTCCTGAGCAGTTTAACATGTGCCGGGGCTCAGTATCTTGCTGAGGGAGGAGTCCATTTTCATCCCAGTCTCATGACAGAACAGGAAGCTACATCATTACTTCCTACAACATACATCCTACATTATGAAGTACACTTTCTGCCACCTGGATGGGGATGGGGGTGGGGGGTGGGTGGAACATGCCAAATCATCTGAATCTCATTACAACCGTGTTAAAATGGGAGGCAACATCCACTTTATTGTCAGGAGCCAAGGTTTACTAAATCATTGTTCTGTGACATGATCAATTTTATATTCTAGAGGTTCTAATGTCACTGTTGCTATGACGATAATCCAATAAAGAGTAAAACTATTGTTTTGTAATCCAATAACAACTATTGCCACATTGGTTTGCAAGGACAGCTGATGTTAGACAAATTAAACTCTCAGCACTTGCATAAAAGAAAATCCTGTCAGATGTTTAAACTGTAACCATAGTGACATCACTTATTTCATCTGTATTCATTCTTCCTTTATGTTAATTCTATTTTAATCCTGTTATAGAATTCATATTTAGCCAGATTATGATTTTTTTTATAACATGGAAATGTTTCCAGATTTTATTTCTTTCTTTAAAACATAAATAACATTCGCTTACAGTAGGTTCATTTTCAGCCAAACACACTGATCTGTCAGTGCAATGCCCACTTCAGAGACTACAGCATTTTCCATGGTTTCATCATTATTCACATGGATGCGAAAGGTTTATTTAAACCTTAAAAAAAAAAAAAAAAGTATTATGTAGTCCGTGTCAGTCATGCACTTTGTTTGCCTACCCTCTACCCCATCACCAGGTTGATGGTCTTCCATCAGTACTGCCATGCTCACGTCAATTTAAAAAAGAAAAATAATTATTGCAGAGAATCTATCCCAAGTAGTCTTCAGCTGCAGAGAACATCCCAAAAACAGGGTCATCAATTTAAAAACACTGAAGTGTAAAAAAAGCAAAGAATCCTTTTCCAAAACAAAGGAAAGTTAAATCCCGTAAGCCCCAAATAGCAGCTCTTACAACCTACAGACACTTCCACTGTTAATCCCCTCCAGATTTCATAGAAGAAAATCAGCTTCAGGAACCTCATACCCATAAATGATTCAACATTTTACAGAAAGACTTGTTGTTTTTTCGCTTTGGTGTTAGGCAACTAGTGATAAACCTGAGGACTAACAAGTAAAACTATGGCTGAAGGAACACTTTAATATTCGCTGCAAACCCAGAGGTAAAAAATGTTTGAGTCAGTTTCTCTCTCACACATTAACAAGAGGGGCTTAAAATAAATGGTAAGAAGTTTTTAAAATTCTCTCCACCAGATGATCAAGTATAAGGGCTCCTCTGTATTAATAAACTTGCCAAATACACTTCACTTGTCCTCCCATCGCCAACTCTTCGACTGGGTTTGAATTTAAGTGCAAGCGCCCTGAACAGACAGGTGAGACCATGTGGCTAAAACTGACAGGAGTGTGACCAGTCTGCCTGCTTCTGCTGAATCAATTCAGAGTCCTTAATCAACTCAGTGAGAGACTTTTCTACAACTTGGAGACCCCTTAAAATCTAAATGCTAGCATCTTTTCTATCCATCTTCACACGTAGTAAAATACTACAGTAGATCCATCTTTTTCTAAATTTCCTTCCCCTTGCTGTATGAGCTACAGTATTTTAAATGATTAACATCTAATTTCATATGGAGAAACATTTTGGCACATACACCAAAGCTTGTCTCCGTGTGGACGTGACCCGGGCCAACACTCCCGGGATATACTGATCCCTTGCTTTCATTGCACTTTGTCTGGGAGTCTAACCATCCGATCCCAGCACCTCCTCAGTCCTGTAGAATATCAGTATCAGCTAGCAAAAGTCAGCCTGATGGCTTCATGACTCTGGGAATAAAAAGTTTGAAGATGGATAGAAAAGATGCCAACATTTAGATATCAAGTCGGCCTTTTCCTGAAGTCTTTAAATACGTTTTGTTTTTGTAATGACTCACCCTTAGAGTAGGATGTTGAAAAGGAAAAGCCAAACAGATTTCTTATCCTCACAATGACTTCTAATTACAAGAATTTCTGTAAAGAGTCAGTCTATAAGTAAATAATTGTTTGAGGACAATGTAACAGGGCTTTTCATGAAGACCTTTAGGAGACATTAAGAAACAAAAAAGGTACATTTAAGAAAGTGTAAATTTCTGAGCTTGTTGGGGAACGCGAGTGATAGAACTGTAAAGCAAAAAATAAATAAATGAATAAAGAAACAGATTTATATTGGAGGGGGAAATGCCTATAAAAAATAAAAAGATTAATAACTAGAAGTGTCATGCCATACTGCTCAGTGAGAGCAGGAAATTTGACCGTTGAAGAATGGCTTGATGTCGACAACTTAATAGGCTCCATTGATACAAGAGTCAGACATCTAGGAAATTGTGTTAAAATCTCCCACAATCACACTGTGGAAGAACACTACTATATGAATGAAATGTCCTTCATCTACCTATCCAGACAGATTTATGTGGATCACAATCTTTTTTTATTCTAGTTCATCATTTTTCTTCAGCTGAGCAACTCACTTCTCATATTTTAAAAACAGCCGTTTCTTTTTATATTTGTAAAACAGCCATTTAATGGCTATTTAGCCATTTAATACAAGTACTTTTATACCCTTTATTTGGTAGCTCGGAAGCTAAAAAGTCATGTTTAGAATTTACCTTTGAGAATTACTATAGGAAAGTATTTTTTTCCTCCCATTTTAGACCTCATACAAAAGCAAATGAATACAAAGATTTCACTCATTTTAGAATTTGCCAGTATCTACGATAAAACAAAATCAAAGTGATGAAAAAGAAGTTTTCACAAACAAGAAAAAAAAAATTTAAATCACCACAGAAATCATTTCCAAATCTCCAAACCCCTCCTTCATGTATCCAATATCTTTCTTGAGGATCAGATAATGTTCTTCATGTCATAGTTTAGGGTTGTTGTTTTTTTGCACAACAATGTGACTTTCACACATGCCTCTTTCATCTTGGCTAAATAAACATGGGATGCAAATCTCTGCAGCTGGAAAAATCAAATTCGCTGAATAATGTATTTCCACTTTTAAGTTACTCCCCTGGCTCCTCAAATCAAACATGGTAATGAGTTCATATTCATGGCCACAGGCCTGACAGAATATAAAACATCTAATATCACTCCACCCTGCATGTTGGGAGATGCAGAAATATGTCATTAGTTTTAAATTCAGATTTAGATCCTCTTTTTCTTTTTTTTGTAACCGAGTTCTGATGGATTCATGCAGTCTTTGCCAAGTCTCAACAAGAAAATGAATGCTATGAACTCTGTCCAAAAACAAAGGGTGCAGAAATTATGAGTTGTTAATGTCCATTTTGTCAAGGGCTGTGTTCACACTTGTTGATACATACTTGAAACAAAAGGCCCCCCCCCCCCCCCCCGAGAAAACAAATCTCTAACCGACCGTGACCAACAGCAAAGTTGGAAAGCGTAGAGTCCTTTAATAACAATGACTCCGATTATGTTCAAAGTTTGTCCTTTTGTCCTCTTTATGACTTTAAGTGCATTCAAATGTCATTGTCTAAAAAGTCTTTATATAAAAACTTCTTTTGAGTATATTATAATTATGCAATATCCCTTTTATAACAGTCTCACACAGAGGACAGCAGGGGCATATACTGCAATTTGCATAAGAAAAAGCAGTCATATTAAGTTTTTGAAGCCTAAAAAAGGCAACAATCATCATGAACCTGCAGCCTTCGGGTTAAAACTGACTGCTTTGGCAGATACGTCCTGTAAATTTGACTTGAAATCTAAGACATTCTCATTTCAAAAATGTGTCTGTAAATGAAGATTTTATATGCTGATGACTAAAATAACCATATGAGCTTAAGCTTAGGATGAAGAGAAATGACAAAATTATATCCAAAAACATCTGGACATAAACTGCAACTGGACTGGTTGGTAGAGGGATGCAACCATACAATTGTAATCAGCTTATTTGTATTAATGCTTTTGGCATAGTTTTAAGGGGTGTGGGAAAAAAAATGTAAAAAAATCTATTCACATAAACATTGCGATTTTCTGTTTATAAAAATAGTAAGCATAATGATGGTCTGGCTGCTGTGTTGTATTTCCCAAATTTATATTGCTTCATTTTCAGCTGGTCCAAATATATTGCTGCTGAATAAATCTTAAAAATGGACTCACGTGTGATGTACATTTTTGGGGGGAAATATGGCTCCTAATATAGTCTGTAGACGTTACCATTCAATTTTTACCCATGGTCTGGGGTCAAAAAAAGGTAACTTAAAAATCAGAAAAAAAAATTCTGCAATATCAAAGAATCACAATGTAAACGGAATTGGTACAAAAAGTAAAAGAATCAAATCGGGAGGAAAGCACATCGTCCAAGCCATAATAGTTAGTGTTTTCATTCTAACTTTTCTTGTACTTCATCTCTAAGACAAAGCATTTCCTTCCTATGCCAAGGATAAGACGATTCTTGAGTTTAGAAATTTACGGAAGCAACTGTACCAATTATGATTTGTAGCTGAATATGAGCAAACAAAAATTAAAGTTTGTATTATATTAGACTCCAACTGTAAGGCAGTTTGAAGTTTGAAGGGCACAATAACTAGAGAAAAACTACAGAAAGTATCAGAAATTCTAAAACAAACTTGTATGTTATCCTCAACACAGACTGTTGGAGACGGCTTTGCTAGTGCACACAGAAGAGCTCTGAACTCTTATCTGCGGTTGATAGCAGATATCTTATAGCACATCAGCTGCTCATATTTGCTGACTCACCATTTACACTGTCACTCATCTGATCATATTACCCTTGCTGTTGATGTGCATTACACTCATCTCTATCACCACAAACTCATCTTTATAATGGCTCTGTGTGCCGAGTAGGCCATTACAGCAGTATGTCTGGATTTTTTGCTGTGTTTTTCATCTCTGAATGATCTCCCAAAGTGCCTTTTTTCCTCTAGATTTATTGTTGAAAATCTTTTAACTTACTTATCCTTTGATAAAAAGGTGTGGATAATCAACTGTTAAGAAAGAAACTAGATGGAACGAAAAAATAGGGACACAGCAGACCTGATCATGCCGATAGCAGCTGATCTTCAGACAGATTAGTGTGTGTACAGAAGATTCTAAAAGAATCCAACCTTATACAAAGTCAGGACTTTCCCTTCAAGTGAAACTGGCAGCTTGTCAAATTGTATTACTCTCCTCAGGTCTGCAGACATTTCTTTTCCAGGCTGCATGTTGCATGCAGGCTGGAAAGTCCTGTGTAGGAGGAAAAAGGACCAAGTTGACAAGGTTTGATTAAAAACCACAAATTTACCCATTGCAAGCCATTCTTTAACAAAATCTTTGACATGGTGTGAAAACATTTAGAAATACCACATTTGATACTAGTTTTAAATGATATGGTTCAACCATATTAGACTTGCGGCATCAGCACGCCTCAGAGCTGTGAGGGCTTAAACCCAGCTCCTCCTGGGTGTTTTCATATTTCAGGCTCAAATCCAAGGTTGACAGAGCCTTTTCAGTGGCTGCTCCTAAATTGTGGAACAGACTGCCTCTTCACATCAGACATTTGTGGTTTTAAGTCTTTAAAATTTACATATTTAAAAAATATTTCTAATTCTGTTATTTGTTTTCATCATTACGGAACGGTAATTTGGCCAATTTGTAATCATGCTATATAAATAAACTTGATGTTGACCTAGAAAAAAAAAAAAAAAGGATTAACATTTACCTATAATTGTTAGGAGAATGTTGCAGCTTCCAGTTTCAATTTTGTGACCAGATGTCAAAAAAGAAATAAAAACTGCCGAAGAATTACAGAAGAACAAATTAAAATTTCCTATCAATTCAAGAAATGCAGACAGAACCCCCGCTATCCACTTTGTAGCTCATTTATAAGCATGTCGAGAAGCTGCCGTTTCTCTGTTAATTATAAATCCTCAAGTACGGCAACAATTTAACCACAGCTTGCACTCCTGCAATGAGTTCAGCATAACAATTGAGCAAAAGGGGAACAAGGGAGAAACAAAATGGAAGTCATTAAACATATAACCTTGTGCTGAGTGAGAGGGGGCTGGTATCAGCTTCTGCCAGTGTGTTTATCCAACAATGCATTTGGAGAAGAGTGAAGCAGCTGGTGCATTGCATTAAACAGAAACAAATAGAAACAGACCAGTGTGATCATCATGAAAATGCCTACAAGTCACTCAAATCTAAATCGGTTTTGGTGGTAACAAATTCTAAAAAAAAAAAAAAAGTCTGAATTTTGGACAACTACTTAAAGAGTACAGGTACTCATTCAGTGCCTCATTTCTGTTTTTGCATCACATTCTCATCCCCATTTCATTACATATTGATCAAAAGCCCTTCACGTGAGTTTTCAATGCAAGGTTTAACATCACTTTTAAAGCGCATTGTACACTGCAGGGTTGCCAGTTACTGTTCTGTAATGATAAGTGATGCCCTGGCTGCACCAAACAGGAAAACAGTCTTGTGCTCACTTAACAAAAACCATGTATGCAGGTTGGAAGGAAGAAAGGGAAAAGAAACCCACCCATGGGTTGCATGTTCACACAAGCAGATACAGCCTACAATTATATTTAAAGAATAGGAACACTATATAGTGGTTGTGACAGGAGCTACATGCAAAGTGTACTAAAAGGAGATGGTAGAGTTGCACAAAAGACTATTTTAGTCCGTCGCTGAGCAGTTTTGTATGGAACCATAGAGCCGTCAACCAAATTAAGAAAAAAAATTGGGACCCCATCACGTAACGTGATAGTTTTATTGTAAAAACGTGAAACGTATCATGTTGCAATGTGTTTTGTGGTGAAAACATAGAATATAAACGGCATCCGTCTTTGAATAAGAAAATGTGCATGCAGTAGATCAAAAATGTTTAATTTACCAAATGGGATAAAGTTGTGCTTCATAGACATCGATGAAGCTTATAGGACACTGTGATATCTGTGATATTGTCGACGTTGCACCCTTAAAACTAGACAGGACTATGTCTGTGTGTGCCACTGACAAAATCTGCAAAAGTGTCAGTGCGTCTTTAAGACCCCCACCCCAAAAAACCTGCCTTCTGCTATTGGTCTACTGACTCAATGAAAATTAAATCAAAAGGAAATATTTACTTACTGTGAGCTGTATTACATGTGCATGATGATTTTGCATGCATCATTTATACATTGTACATGCTGTATCTGTTGGAATTATAATACACCACTGAGAAGATTGTTAGATACTGGCTAGTCCATGATAAGTGATCATTAAACCCAACAGACTTTGCCAACCAGAGTGCACACTGCATCTTTAATAACCCATCACTCAGACTGTAGCCATCCCGCCACGCGTACCAGTAAAACTGTTTTGTTCCCCTCAGTTTACTCTAAAAAAGTAGTGAGCTGTGGTGTCATGCTACAGAAGCAACAGTGTCAAACATTGAAATACTTTTACTGAATTACCACAAAACATGCAGCTCCTCTTCAACTTCGACCCCCGTTGCATCATTTTTTTTTTAGATCACCAATGTGTCAGCCTTTTTAGGTGATGTTAGAATATTAAAGTTTCCTTAAACTGCTTTAAAATGACAAGATTTAGACAGATGTAGATGGTCTTTTTACATCCTCCCCATGGAATTCTACTAAAGTGAATGCAATATTAAAGCAGGGCTTAGGCCTTGTTACAAGCTTTCCTACTCGCATTCATTCCGGATAACAAGCATTTAGCTGCTTCCACCCAAAACAATAGTTTCCTCATGAATTTAAGCTTGACGATTGATCACCCCAAAACCTTTATTCACAAGATACCTATTTGCCAAGTGTCCTTTCACCCACTGGTAGCAGCTGTATCCACTCCAAACTGGATGAGCTTGAGACAATACTGGAGTTGAAACTTGACAGTATCTCAACATAGACTGGAGCTTCTGAGTTTCCCCTGGCTCTGCTCCAAGTGGAGCTCAGACACAGTCTGGCCTACTTCTCATTTTGCTGCAGTACCGTTGCAGTCAACACTGAAAACAATAAAAGTTAGATGGCAACCGGTAAAGAAGCAACGAGACAACATGAAATTAGGACATCAAATCACATTCAAAGATTAAAATGCTCAAAATCTCAATCAAGGTTCATGTAAACTAAAAATAGCAAAGATATGGGAATATCAACAAAACAACTGACCATTACAACTTTTACAAATGCATTGAAAGTTGTAATGGCTTTGTCAAAGTTCAGAACATTTGGTAAAAGAAATTTGTTAATTTTAAAGTTGTGTGCAGTACTTTCAAACAGTCAGCAGTCGGAGGACTCCGTTTAGAGAGTCAGAAACTAATCCTGGGGACAACAGAAGCAAAAAAGATTCTCAGGAGGGGGACCATGAGAAGACCCAAGAAGATTTTGTCATCTAAAAAGAACTTTGTCCTCAAAAATCTTACAGCAGTTTGAGCAACAGTTTCATTTTTGGTTTTTACACCTGCAGCCCACTTCTGCATCAGATGGTCGTTTATTGGACACACTGATCAATGTTGCCGCACAGTGTAACAGACTGTCTAATCAGAAACAATACAGCTTAAAAATCTACATACATGGGGTTATACACCAACAGCTCCTTGGTCCCCTATTTACAGAACCATTGATACTATTTGAACCATGAAATGTAGGCTTCTTTAAACTGTTGTTGGATTGATATTGTATTCTGAATTTATGTTACTCATGCCACCTTTAGCTTTGCTGGTGTCCCGTCAATTAAAGCATCAAGTGAAACTGAGTTTAAACCAGAATTTAAACTGGACGGACCAAGAAAAAAAAAATTCAGCTGACTAGGCTAAAAGTAAAGACATGAAAGGCATGCAAGCCCAGGATTGACTGAGGCAGGCAGAATAAGAGACAGAGTACATTGAGAGGAGACACTAATGGAAAAGCAATGTGCGGTTCCACTTCTGTATCATCCATCAGTTAAGTATGGGTTGTCTTTTCACTCTCTCTCACTTGGTGTGTGTGTGTGTGTGTGTGTGTGTGTGTGTGTGTGTGTGTGTGTGTGTGTGTGTGTGTGTGTGTGTGT
>JAOXYM010000024.1:18458596-18475452 GCA_028567055.1 Leptatherina wallacei
AGATTTCATAGTTCCTTATGTTCCCAACAGAGCACTTCGCTCTCAGACTGCAGGTCTACTGGTGGTTCCCAGAGTCTATGAGTCGATTGTCTCTCTTTCTGTCCTCTCCAACCCAACCGTCCAACCAGTCGAGGCAGATGGCCGCCCTCCCTGAGCCAGGTTCTGCTGGAGGTTTTTCCTTCCTGTTAGAAAGGAGTTTTCCTTCCCACCGTTGCCTCAAGCATGCTCAGGATGGGGATTGGATCAAACACACTAGATTCAATGCAGTCTGTTGGTTTCCTTAACTAGGCTATTTGTTATGAATTTGCTTGTATGAATCAATGTATGACAACAGATTGGCTCAAACTGTTTGTGAAGCGCCCTGAGATGACATGGTCGTGAATTGGCGCTATACAAATAAAGCTGAATTGAATTATTGTAAGATCATCTCTCTACAAACACTTGGATTATTGACTAACTGACGGACCACAGTTTGAGACTAAAGGGATGCATGTCTGAGTGTGTTAAGCAGGATAGGAACCTGGCAGGAAACAACTCAGTACAACTCAGTCCTATAATCTGAGGACTGAAGTTGTGGGGTGTATCAGCGGTGGATGTTAAACCACTTTTTGTCATGGTGTGGGAATAATTGCCTCATCCTTAACGTAAACAAGACGAAAAAAAAAGGATGATTGTGGATTTTGGGGAGAAAAGATGGCAGACTACAGACACCTGGGTGATCACACAGACAACAAACCAGACAGGAAATGCAACACTGGCTTCTACAGAAGGGACGGTGAAGGATTTGAGTTTTAAAGTGTGTGTTGTTCAATGATTTCAGCAAAATGTTGCACATCTTTAGGTTTATGAACAGTGCAATTCTGTCAGCAGCATCAGCGCTTGTGAAAGTAAACAATCTGCCCCTCTGCTGGAGACCAGTCTGGACCCCTTACAGCTCATTTTAGAAAGATGAATGTTGCCCAAGCTGTTCATCATAATGAACACTACACATCCTTTTCACCACATTGTGATTAAGAAGAGCACGATAGGTCAGAGGCTCCTTCAGCTTGAGCCATCTGTTATAACAGTGGTAGGGAACCTTGGCCCTCATTCTGCAAGTTTCCCATGCATCCCTGCTCCATTACACCTGATTCAAATTAATGAGCCACTGTGATTGGCTCTTGGATCCATTTAATTTGAATCAGGTGTGTTAGAGCTGTTGAGGACCAGAGTTCTCCACCCCCCTTTATAGTATATGGCAGTGGTCTTCAACTTTGGTCCTTAAGGAGTGACAGCCCTGTAGGTTTTAAAAGTTCTTGCTCCAGTAATACTGATTCAAATTAAATGGATCTCCTTGATTGTTCTCTAGATCTGCACAAGTCTGTTAATGAGCCATTAATTAGAGCTGAGGTAGAGCGACATCTAGAACCTGCAGGGCATTGGGGTCCAAGGGGGGATAAAATAACACCAGTAACACCATTATGTAAAGTTGTTTCAGAAATCCCAATATTGTGGTGATGAGGGTTACAATTCAAAATTGCCTCTAGTCTTTAGTATCAGCAGGTTGGGATTGCTTCCCAGTGTTAAACATTTCTCATATTTCAGGATTGCGATACTAAATTACAGCAAGGGTTCATGAGAAGGTAGAAAAGATAGATGGAAAAAAAGTGATGAATGATCCTATCTTAAAATATGCAATTTAAACTCCTCCAATTAGCCTCTCCCCATCACCTTGATTTGATTAGCCTGCTGTGCTTTACCTGCTCTGTTGTGATGAACTCTCCTCAGATATCTGCAGGCGACTGCACTGTGATTACATGTGCTTAGTCATTCACTAAGTGACAAGCAGCACACAAAACGTACATCTCACGTAGAAGGAAGAAATGCCAAGTGTATGCAGTTGAAAACTGTGCATGAGCTTACCCATCAGCATATTTGATATTCATATCTATACTGTAACAATTTAGTATACATTTCACTTTTGCATCCTATTTAAACCCAAACACTTTTTTTTTTTTTTTTACAAATTGAAGAAAAGAAAAATCCCCCCCCCCCCATCTTTGCAGCAGACAATGAAACAAGATACAAGATAGAAAACCTGTTCAGCCACTTCCCTTCTTAAAACGATGAAGATGTTCCTACGTGATCAAAGTAACAATCTTGAGCCGCAGTATCTGCTTGGATACACAGTTCATCAGAGAGCTGTGCAGAGGTTCAGTGAGCTATGATTCATGTTTTCGCTCACCAGTGAACATCTTTGCCATGTGAAATTGGCTAATAAATATGCACTGGATTGCAGTGAATAGACATGACTGGAATTTATGGTTAATAAAAAAGGGGCTCAAGCGCTCAAAGGCATGAAATAACTCATCACCTTGCAAAGCCTAATGTTTTCTATCACACAGTTAAGTAAATTCCCTAAATCAGGCTGAAATGTTTTTAAAAACTGCACACACCACTTTAATGCAGTAGATACCCCGGGTATAAAATCAAACCATGACTCCTCTTCACGGGAGTTTTGAATAAATCAATTTAAAAACTATGAAATATGTTGCTCAGATTTACTGATCTATTTTAAACACAGAACTCCTTTCCTCTGAAGGGGAACCCTCCTTTTTCTCCTTGCATGTTTGTAGGAATGCATTTATGCAAGAGAAAGGCAGGTTTCAAGTTAAAACTACAGCACACAAATAGACCTGAAAAAGATCAACAAATATGACAGTATGCTTAAATATTAATCTAAAAGATGAGAGCCTTTTTTTCTATAGATTTCCATTGTGGATCAGGTGTCAAATTGCTCAGACAAGAACTGGCGATTCTTGAAAAATGATGCCATTTGTGAGGCCAAAAATTGTTTGTTTGTCAGGAGGTTGATGCCACAGACAAAACAGAGCCAGTGAAGTGTCTGGCTATTAAAAAAGAAAGACTTGACAGCCGGCAGGTGGTGAACTCTCTAAAACCAAGAGCAAAAACACTGAAATCACTAAAAGATGTTTTTTGGCCTCTGGCTCTCCTCCAGATGAGGACAGCGACAAGATGCTAAGAGCTGCAATCAGTGAAGTAGTGAAAGAGGAGCAGGCATCTTCATGGGAAGAACTCAGATCTTTAAAAAAAAAGAAAAAAAGACTAAAACCTGCTTTTTGTTCAGAGATTTGGATTGAACTAGATTTACTCTGTCCTTAAGAGCAACTTTTTAAACATTTGTGCGCTTTGTTCTGCCAGTGTAACCATCTTCCCCAACTCATTACATATTGACACTTTTTAGAGTGAAGCAATAAACAAACACTCATAAACAGCTCATTCTCCCTCCAATGGCGTCACATTGGTTGCCAGGTCTTCTTGGCATTACAGGAGGACACCGTCAGTTTTCAACTTGCTTGATAGTGAAACTGTAAATTTCTAGTGTGCGTTTCAATCCAAACTGCAATCCTTTTCCATTTGCCTTGCTCTTACATTCAGACACAAACTGCTGGTTTAGAGTAAGAAAACAGGTTGACATTTTTAAATGATAGCCTGAAACTAATTCCTAAACTTCAGGTCTCAATTGATTCCCCAATTCATTTTTTTCTTCTCAACAAAAAAAAAAACAATATATATTGTAACGTTTATTCCCAACATTACTATGTAAGGCATGGGAAGATGCTGGTTTAAAATTAAAAATCCTGATTTTGGAATAAAAACATTTAGTGAATGTATTATTTGAAGGAAGCTGCTGCATTTCAGGGCAGCATCCAAACTTCTGAACTCTTTCAGGGCACATTCCTTAAGCCCAGAGGGATATAGAAAAAAAGGTATCTGTATGAGCAATGTGCTCAGTAAAAAGGGCTGCAATTCAACAGCTGCTATTGTTATAATGGGGGGGGGGGTCCAATGTGCTGGAAGACACACACAAAGTCCAGCATAAACAAATGCACTGCATCCCATTTTTCTTGCTTATCACACACACACCCACACACACACACACTTGCAGTGTTTATGAGCAGATGCTGGCTGACAGGTTCGAATTCATGCTGGTGAATTTGAGTCAACATCCTCGGCTCCTGTCAACAACGTTGCATCTCCCCACCTCAACATCATCTGGAAGCTGACAAGGGGGAAAAAAAAATTCTCATGCATAAGCATTGAGAAACCATAATCTTAGACTCTCTATAAACAGAGACAACTGATAACAAAAAAATTTGAACTGATTAAGAAAGACACTACACTGAATTAGATAAAATAGAAAGAAAAAAAAAAGAAAAAAAGACATTTGGGGCAGATGAGATCACTTATTTCAAGGATAATTTTATACTTTACATTAATCACACATGCCTACAGCTGCTATCAAAATCCATAAAAAGGAGGGGGTAAAAAGGAGAAAATGGAAGCGCTGAAGTCTTTTACCTTTCTAGCACTGTGTAGCAGACAAATGGCTCCCTGAAGGAGAGAAACATCACTTCTCATTGTAATTACTCCTCAAGCACTGAGCCAATATCAGCTCTCACGCCCTCCTTGATTTAACCCTCCACCCCTGTAAAACTGACCTTCACTCGGTTAAAAGTCGTAGTGTAAAATCAAGTGACTTTGTGTCCCAGAGCTTTTCGAAGGGTGAATTGGGGGCACAATTTGCGTCTCCTTCCCACTTTGTCTTTAGATGATTGATAAGTCATCCAGAGAGACGGGAATGCAGTGTAGGGCATACACATCTAATAAAGCAATCTTCTGTGTAATAGCAAATATTATAAAATCAGAAGTACAGCCAAGTGTTTTTAAACATGAGAGCAGACAGTGGAAAATGTTTTAACTCCACTGAAAGCACTTTTCTTTTTTCCTAAATCAGTTTGTTATCTGGTCCATTTTCAGAGGCAACGTCAGGGTGGATGATAAGTTGGTGAATAATTTTCCTCTTGTCTAAATATGCCTTAAATTAGCTGTGACCAGTATTGTGTAGTGTGAATCATGTCTTTTTTTCTAAGTTTAAAAAGTGTGTTTTTATTTAGTTTCATTTATTCAGAGTTGTTTTTATTCTCGAAAAAGTGGGTCTGGTGATGATTTATTCACGCAGAAATGCTACATGAAGCAAAACAGCAAAGTCATTTATAACCACAAAACATCCCTCAGCAGCTGTATAACACAGCCATCTTCATCACAACGGCACCAAGATTTCTGGCCATATAAGGACGAGGTAACATCCATCTGCTGCTCACTCACGCTCTATAACTCTTGTTTATTCTTCGCTTATCGTTTTTGCCATCACAGTCTGCATTCCCTCTTTCTTTGTAACTCAGTCTTTTGATACTTATTCTCTTTCCATCTCTAAACCCTTCTCTTCAACTTGCAGCAGAACCTCATTTATCAAAGTCGACAGTGGTTGTTGGCATCTTGTTATTCCTGCTACACCTCCAGCTTCTTTCAACGAACAGATTCTCAAAACCTGATAGACTGTTCATACTGAAATTATCTACAATGACTTCACCGCTCCAACATATACTGTATTTGGTTCACATCATGATGCATCTTTTTCTGTTTTTCCTGTGTATTAAGTAAAACTGATTGTGTTCAAGAAAAATACTTACATATTTAAATCTATCTGCTTCTCAGGGTTGCTAAAAAGAAAAAAATTTAAATAAAAAAAACAGTAAGACTTTTCCTTCTCTGTAACTCCACAATGAATGCATCAGCTATCCAGCAAAAACCATTATGGCCTTTTTCTTGATGCCGTCCCCCTTTTTTCCTAACATACAGATCAAAAGAAAAGACACTTAAGTGAACAGTTCAAAGAAACTTAATACAAACATCTAGAAGGTAATTAATCCCAAAGAAACCCAAAGTCCATAAAACAGACAAAATGCTAATTGGACATTGTTGTCATCATAACATTATCAGTGTTAAAAGTGAAAATTTTTCCAATACATATGGCCCAGTAGGCATTTAATCAGCTTTTAAATCAATCTATCCCCCAATCACATTCAGAAATGTAAAAAGAATTCTGGTATTCATACTTATATATTTACATCTTTAACTCACTCTTTGCACATCATAAATTATCTGCAAAGATGAGGCACAACAGTTGCCTTTTTATGCATTAGGGACTAGGACTACTTTGTTAGGGTCAGAAAGAAAGAAATTTGGGGCTAAACAACAGATTCACATTACTTAATGTGACTAGAGAATTCATGAAATGGATAGGTCAGGACACTTGTCTGATCATAGTACCAGCAAGTATTTACTGATGTACACAATTTAAATCTGCAATATGATACGATGATTAAATCTGTTCTAAATTCACCAAAAGTCATGGTCACTGTGATTTAATTAAGGTCACAGTAAGTCACTAACAACAGTTATGTCACCCAAAACTTAGCAAATTTACAATCATCCAAATAAATCTGTGTCCTAATAACATTAAATCATATCAACCCAAAATCATTTCTTGGGTCATGTGGGGAATACAAAATGAATTCTGCATTGATCCCTGTACTTGAGGTGGAGCTAGTTCCCTGAAAGTCTAGTTTCCTTTGGAAAGAGTGAAACTTTTAGATGAGTGTCTAAAACTCTTCAAATTGAAATTCACTTCAGTGTTAAAAGTTCTCCAGGTAGCTACTTTTGACTAAAAGTTGAAGGCTCCCTGCTGGCAAACAGACACAAAGTCACACAATAAACAGTTTACTCACTCCAAAAATAGTCCTTTTCCTTTACCTTGTCAACTACAGGTGCTGCACTTCACCAGATAATCACCAACTTCTGGAACATGCTATAAAATGCTCATTAATCTGCAGTATCCATTCTGCATTCGTAGGCTGTATAAACATAAAAAAATACAGCTCACACTGAGCAGGAACAACATTTTCCACATCTCTGTACATCTTTTACAGACACTAAAACTTACAAATGGAACTAGTCAGCAAATTCTTCCAAATGTTTTACAATCTACTGCAGGATGCATTTTAGGGGGTCATGATAAATAAGTAAACGTACAACTACTGTCAGCAGGTAAGCAATGCTGACATGAAGCCATTTAGAGGAAGGAAGATTTGCTTTGCAATCAATTTAAATTTCTTGCCCTCTTTATTTTTTTAAATCCACTTCTGCATGTTTTACTTCACCGATTTCAGTAGGACAAACTGTTTATTCTCTTCCACAATGAGTTCAGTTGTTGGGGTCAGTCACAACAAAAGCCTCTTGGCAGATTAGAATCAAATCTCAGCTCCTATATTCATGTCTGTGTGACACCTTAAAAACACCAATTTATCATTGCCAAAACTAATTGTGTTGTGAGGAAGCAGCATGCCGGAGATCTGGTCCCTAAGGACCTACATACAGCAGAATTTTGTTCCGGCCTGATAGTTAATGAGCCAGACTCATTCCGCTGAGACCACAGGTGGCACCACTAACATCTCATGTACCATTTGAACTGAATTCTTTAGTGATAATGAATCACTTAAGTCATAAATCTACATGTGCAAGTAGCACATTTAAAAAAGACGTTGTGTTTTTTTTCCCTTGTCCATGTTTGAAGTTGATCTTAACACCCTATGGGAATGAAGGAAAGTCACTCCAGTGCTTCATTATGTGAGAAAAACAACCAAGTGTGAGACCGACTTTGGTAGCTGATGAAACAGACACCGTAAAGTAGTAATTGTGTCTCAAAGGTTTGCAGGCTCTCTGTAAATGGCATCAGACTTGCTACAATTGTAAACAACAGCAACGTCTCAGAGTACAGTCAAAGTGGAATACTGACTCCTCAAAACTGACAACCTGACAAAATGCTCTCCTCTGAATTCTGAAACCTTCGCCTGAGGTGGACGGATGACTAAGTCTGTGAAAACATACAGTGCTCAGAATCACTCACGGTATGCACACAAATCTGTTTTTCCTCAGTTCAGAGTCTTAGCTCCACTTTCTACGTGGTAGGTTTTGTACCTTGCAGCATTCTGTATGCAACAGTATGAAATCAAAGCTCTGAAGTCCGAAGCACCACAACAACAGGTTTGCCTCATCAAAAGCAACATTTTACATTTTCTCACAATTGTCATACTTGCGTTAAACAGAGCTTCAGATTTGTCTTTTTCCTCTTACCTTTCTGTAGACAATCATGTTAGGGGTGTCATCATCTGGGTCCACGCTGCTCATGGACCTCATGGACAGCAGAGGGCGAGCTGTCTTGACAGCCTGCTTCGGCTCCTCGGACCCTTCGTCTGGTTCTGTGGTTTCCACTGTGCCGGTCAGCTGCTCCTCTTCCTCCTCCTCCTGCTGCTGCTGCTGCTGCTGAGGTGCCTCAGCCATCGCCAGTATGTCTTACAGTCGTCTTCCTTTGTGTCGTTATCCTCTCTTCTTTATCAGTGTCAGACTTCTTCCTCTATGTCCTCCTGTGTGCTCTCTCCTCAGTGTCTGGAGGCTGCTGTAGGAGACAGAGAGATGAATTGGACCCTACAACCCACCACTGGGCTTCTGGCTCCCATCAGTCCTGTTCTTCATCTTCTGTCAGGAGGCACAGGAAGGATGTAATGGAGGCATCATAGACTCTTTTAATTCTCTCTTATCTCTGCTATTCCTCCCAGTCCTCCATCATAAGAGACTGGAGTTATAATACATCATCTGTAAGGTTTTGTTTCTAGCATCCCTTCTTTCTTTATTTTACCCATCAATATATGTTACCTGCTCTATGAGGCTTAGATCATTGCCAGCCTGTGTCCCTTGATGTGACAGTATGTCTTACAAAAGGAAAACTTTGTAAAAACATCCGTCTTTACTCAGCTTCCTATCAAAATTTTTAAATAATTTATTGTTGCTTGGATATAATCAATTTATTTCTACCATTAATCATAATAGCGGTTCAAAAAGTGTACAGAGAAATGTAGACAGATCCAATTTAAAGTTTAGAAAGCATAATCACATCACACATCACCACATCATGCAGAGCAACCAGTCCATAGAAACAACTGGCCACATGCAGACATGCCTCTGTCACACACACAGGCTCCGTCTGCACTCTTAACAGGCTGACAGCTGTAAAAATATTGTCTTCTGCGGATAGAAAAACAAACAAAAGAAAAAGTTAGAAAAGGAAAAGAGGAGAAAATGACCTGATACATTTATCTTTGTCGCTCTCCTTGGTTGAGTAGACTTGCATCACGGTACCGGCATCAAATTCTCAACATAACTGCAACTGAGTCTCTTCCCTGTTAAGAGCTCTTGATTAAAGTATATCCAACACTGCTGGTCTGTTACAGCTAAATGTGACACCCACAATTCCTTCTTAAATGAACCAGCTATAGAAAAACTTTTAAACTTTTTTGATAGATGTGTAAGAGATCATTTCAAATCCAGAGAAACTAATTATAGCCATGACTTTGTAAGCAGACTGAGGTAAAATGAACAAGGACTCTGTTGCTTTAATACACATGATGAAACTCCAGTAAAGTCATTAAACATACTGTATTATCTCTTTGTATAAAAATACTTAAAAAAAAAAATCCATATTCATACTTAATGCTTGTAATCAAAAGACAATAAATCTGTTTTTGTGACTTGCACTGCTTACTGTGATTAAATCAGCCTGCTGGGGGACTAATATAGAAAATATGAGCTATGGAGTTTCACCGAGACAACCATGACTTTTTCGTTTTAATTGTTACTATAAATCAGCTAAAATCACGAAAGTCTCAGAGCAGAATTATGAAACAAAGCCATGTGAATTACTAAATCTCTACAGCTCTCATTTCACTCTACTTTGGCATGTTTCTATATTCTACAACAAAAAGCTTCTACTGAAACCATAACTTTGTGTTGCCTTCTTCCTCAAAAGGTTTTACCTTTACTGGCATCTTTGTTTTGAGGCGAGAGTTAAAAATGTTGGGCCATAGTCTGAAGTTTTGCTCCATATTTCAGTTCAATTTTGTTTTTTTGTTAGCTTTTCTGTTCATCATACATCTCAATTAGGTCTCCTCTCAGACCTGTCAGCCACTCACCACCTGTTCCTCGTTGCTAATTGAATCACCTGCATCCACTCATGTAATCATCCCTCTGCCAGTATATCGAAACTCCTTTCTGTTCTCTCCTCTCTGTCACATTGTCTCCACAGTTGTTAGTTTTATAGTTTTGTGGCTGTTTCCTGTATTGAAGCACCTTAGTTTGCCATTTTATTCGAGTTTTTTTCATTTTTCATTTGCTTAACTCATTGCTTAACGCATTCACACCCTCCCTTAAACTATAAGTGCGGTATGTTTTCAGAGACACCGGAGCTCAGTGACGTTGAGTTGGGAAGTCCAACAAAGTTACAAACAGAACAATGACCAGCCCACTGATTCCCCAAAAAGGTTCATTAACCGAAGTTTTAATCGACACCATTAAGTAGCAACATCTACTGGCCAAGTCGACGTGAAGCAGCTAAAATCCTTCATGATCCTTTTAGCATCAGTAACCGTACAGCCCTGTTATCCCATCATCACCACTCTGCTTGAGCTACTGGCTCATTATGGCTATTCTCCAGAAAAGATTTGTTGTTCTTTGATAACATTAAATTCAATTTAGCTTTATTTGTATAGCACCAATTCACAACAAAGTCATCTTAAGGCACTTTACAATCAATTCAAGCCAATTCATTGGAATCCTGTGACAAAAAATCCATATTTAATAGAAAAAATAAATGATGAAAGATATGTGTGAAATTGTCCTATGGGATATAGTACTTTGGAGGGGGGGGGGGGGGGGGGGGGGGGGGGGGGGGGTCGATATGTGGAGGTTGACAATATTAATAGAACTACATTACAGTAATGGGCAGAAATAGAAATATGTGACTACCACAGGTGTGTCATATCTTTTCTATGTGTCAACTATTTACTGTACATGACACAGAGAATAAACAGCCCTGCCTGTGGGATACACTGGGTGGCCTCTAGTTAAAACATGTGTTTATCTTACTGGGAACAGCCAATTCAAAGGATTCCCAGATAGGAGAGGGGTTCCTTTTCTTAGCAAATTCTGTTTGTCCTACTTCTGAAACTCCTAATCTATATCAATTACTGCTACTACCACTAACAATAATACGGACAACACTAATAATGATGATAACAAATTTTCTGCCAAACTGAACAACCACTAACTCTGCTGCACTGATGACATGTCAGCCAGACTTCCTCCACAAAGTGACGGGTGTGCTACGACGCTTTCATCCAGAAACCAAAACTTCAAATGAAACGGGTTTAGGAGGTTTTGTTTGTCATAGGTCATGTGGTTTTATACAAAATGGTACAAGCGTCAGAGTGGAGCTTCATCTGGAACGACCCCGTTCATACTCGGTATATGACCCCAAGCCTCGGCTTCAAACATCCCATCATTAATGAAAAGTGAAAGCACAACATTTTGGGCAAAGACAAACAGAAAACACTGCGATGGTGTAAAAGGTATAAAAACATTTACTAAATAATATGTTGTCATATTTATGTAATAGAAATATTTTATGAAAATATAGCTGTATCATTTTCTTGTCCTGTTTATCACTGAGGCAAACTTGGTAATTACAGTGTGTGTGTGTATATATCAAATTTCATAATATATTCATACATTTTTCAGTGAGTGGCAGTGTGTTGGATGACTCACTGATGTCCAGTGAAGCGGCTAATTTGCAAATATAACACCCGCACTCATGAATGTACTAGAAAACAGCATTTAAACAGGTGTCCACTGTAGCGGACACGATGCATGAAAGGGTTAATTGTGTCTTTTCTCAAATTTTGTCTCCTGATACATTTTTGTTGAATTCCTGATGTTTTTGGTTACTTATTTAAGAGGTTTGATGAGATCATCTCCCATGTCTCACAGAAGTAATTCTGTCCCATAATTCCTTGCAACCACTAATTTAAATCAACACTACAGAACTTTGGCAGATATTTGCACTTTGATACCCTGTGATGAACGATAATTAGACATCTGTCTTGCATCCTGTCTCTTCTCTGAGCTCTCTCCAACCAATAAAAGTCAGTTTCATGTTGACTCTTGTCTTATCTTTTGCTCTATCACTTTCTTTCTTTCTTTACCTCTCTTCCTCCGATAATAATCACTTCTAATTCTTTGCTGAATCAGTCACGGTGCGCGTTCAAAACAGCTAGTGTGTAAATATCCACTTGGTGTGCGACGCAGTGCTGTAAAGCCAAATGCGACGCCCAGAGGCCGGGGGGAAAAATTGTGAAGTCCAGTTTTCCAGCCTCAAGACACTGAAGGCCAACAACGGCTCCAGGATTGTGCATAATGAATGTCCATGTCTTATTAAAACAAACTTGTGTTGTATCGCTTTAATAGCAACAATTGATTATTTTCATCGTTGCACTTAATAGGAATTTTGTGTGTTTATGTGTGTTTTTAAATGTGTGTGTATGTAAATGTTAAGGTGAGGACTTGGTTCAGATTAACTGACTAACATGGTCAGGTGAAGTAATGGTTTCTGATTAACTAATTAGGTGAGAGGTGATTAGGTGATAAGCTTCAGGTAATAAAGGCAAGCCAATGTAATGTTCTCTGAGGTGGAAGCCCAGCTGTGTCCATGTGTGTGTGTTTGCTGCTCACACAGACATCCGCTGCCTCAGATCAATAGCCTCATCAGCTAGCCGTTTGTTTTTATCAGAATTTTTTTCTGGGAGCTGCTTCTTGTGGGAAAAAAAGAAAAATGTGGCATTTCCTTGTGACTGCAAATCAGAAAACGACTGAAAACATTTGTGAATTAATGGCTTCCAAGCTGCTGTCTTTAGTCCAAACACGCCATCTGTTTGACCGCTACTCCAAACCTGACAGCAAAATACCCGATTTGTTTCCCCCCCTGTAATGCTCAAGTTCACATTCCCATAACTCTATCGTGCTCCTGGGATCACACATATCCTTGTAAGCCAGGATCAATGCCACCAGCTTAGCTCTAACTCTTGATTTTGCATATAAATTAAATGTTCAGGTCGAATACTCCCGTCTGATCAGTCTGGATCACTCAGTGATTTAAAGATTCGGGACACCGTCTCATCTTTGTCGATTGAAACGTATTAATTGCTATAAAGAATTTCTGGTGTCAAGTGAGGTCACCTTCGGAGCAAAATTAAAAGACATATAAAATGTAATGCTTAAAACCCAGGCAGCATAGTTTCTATTATCATGAGTTAATATATATTTCAACGCTATGTGGCTTTAGTCAACTAGCTGACTATGGGATTTTTTTTTAAGTTTATCTGGTGCTCATGCTAACTACAATTGAATCCATGTTCCAAAAGTGTTGGCACTTAGAGAAAACAATTGTATTTTAAGCTCCAACTTCTACAACTTGTACTGTTGGATGCCAATAATTCTGACAAATCAGGCACTGACATAGAGATGAAACACACAGATCTGAAAATAAGAAATTGCACAGAGGGGTTGACATCAGTCAAAATATTTGTGCTTGTTTCTCTGCTAAATTCTAAAAAAAAAAAAGAGAGAGAGAGAAGAATATACTGCAGAAGGGATTTATTCTTAGCTCCCCAATCCTAACATTTTACAATCAGATGAGATGACAAATCTGCATGAATGCAATGATGCTTGACTGCTCCAGAGGCCCTGTTTCAGGGAATAACGAGATGACAGAAAGAAAAGCGCAACATCAATTTTTTATGGAAGCCTCAAATCGTACTGTAACTCCAAATTAACACGATTACCTCCAGAGCTGAACGATTTCTTTGCTTTTTCATCTCAACACACGCTGCGATGACAGCAAGTGGTTGCAGAGCGAGGTCGCCTGCTGGTTCCAAAGTCTGCGCAATCCTTTTCGCTTTGGACCCTCCACAGTGCAACACACACATACAGCCGCCAATTTCTGCAGCACCCATCGCTACGACGCTCCAGGCAAAACTGGATGTCTGGCTGTTTCACACTGAGAGATGCCCACAAATCAAGGACACCACTGAGCTGCACTGTTTAGTTTTGGGGGGGGGGGTTTAAACCTTTTTATTAATGTGCTTAAACAAAATCTTATTTCGTTTATTATGACAAAATGGCTCTATTTAGGGGTAAAAACAACTCCTGCATTGTTTACATTGGAAGATTTACTTTACGTAACACTTGTTTCACCTACAGATACAACAGGATTTCATCCGGGCTAATTCATTAGAAAAATGGCTGCTTTAGTCTTAAAAATAATTCCAATTACTCTTTGTTTTTCATGTTTCAGGTTCTCAGAGAAAAAAAGAGAATGAAGTGATGATCAAGTTATCAATTTACCCATTGTGTTTACCCAATTTATCTTATTCAGGTTAGAAGAGGAGCTGGAGCTGGAGCCAGCTTTCAGAGCAAGTCGCCAATCCATCACAGGATCAACACAAAGAGAGATTATTAAGTTATTAGAGTGTTTGTTTTTCTTTTTAAAGTAACAACAAAATAAACCATGTTGAATTTTCTGGATAGATATAGCTGTCACTGTTCACTCTCCATCCCTAAGGCGTTTAAACATAAATCTTCCCCAGCCTTAAAACCTTGCTTGGCCTCCATCTATGCACGTTATCTGAACTTATTATACGTCCCATTAGCAATTTCACAACCATCGACAGAGCAGCCTGAAGTGCTGAGTGTGAAATCTGAGCTACTGAAACCACAGCACAATGAAAAGATTCAGAGAACAACAAAAATAGTATTGACAGAAGTTCTGGTGAAGCTTATCTTTTTCTCATATCATCTGCCTTGTTTGTTGGCATTTCTTTTTGCTCTTTGGAAAAGTGCTAAATAAGTATAATATAGTTTTATTGCTGTCAAAGGTCCCAATTCATGTTAGATTTCCTCCAACAGCTTAAGAATGTGTCTTAGCATTAGAAATAAATTGACATGAATGTAGAAACATGAGCTCTTCTGTCTGCAGGCCCTCTATGCAGCTAACACAGCAAGCCCAAGAGCAACATTTAATACATATACAGTGGGTTTTATGTAACATAACTCGTTTGCATATTTTCCTTCAATGTTAGAAATCACAAAACAATTACATATTACAGATCATTTGTGAACCATAAAAGCTGGGATATCCCTGCATTGGAGTACATCAGGCAGATCTTTGCATGTCATTTCATCCCCTCAGAAAGCATGAGTCTGTGCTCTCGCTGCTTCAGTTTGCCGGTTTATTTTATCCCGTGACTGTTTCGTTGTGACACGATTTAGGTTGCATTCAACCAGCAGTTTCTTTCTTCTACAGGGGTATAAAATATTCAGCGCAATCTTTCAAACTACAAAGTTTCAACTTTTGGTTCAAGCACACTGGAGCACACAAAAAAGATTAAATAGATAAAGTAAAACTCTCATAAAATGAAGTATCCAGTGGTACAGAAGAGTGTCACTGGAGTGTCAGTATTGTTAAATTAGGCTACAAGAAAGCCTCCAGAACTAAAATCATGATCTTAAAGTACTAACTGCAAGAGCACATGTGCCCATTGAGGGCACAACCCCAATGGCAATGCTTTGTACCCCTAAGGGTACAATTTAGTAGGCCACAATATTTTCTCTGATTATGGGTAAAACAATACAAAAGCTTCTCTGGTTTCAGGCTTTCCACAACATAAATGCATTCAATCAGACCCAATAGCTTAGCTGAGATCATCTAATATTGGGTGATACAATGCTGGGAAGGAGATTGGGGGTAAAGTTGGACCTCAGGTAAATTTGTCAACTTGCTCTTCTTTTTCGGGGGGGGGGGGGGGGGGGGGGTGGGGATTCTGTTACCATAAAGTTGGGGAAAAAAGTGGAGGCACCTGTTGTTTCAAATAGAAGCCGCTGGAGCATTTAGCCACAAAGCACAGATTCAGACCATGTAAGATCCCTAAAGGCCGAATCACATTCCCTCCCGCTGGTTCTAGGCCTCTGTATTTCATCATTAATAATATAGTGACCCTTTGTTCGTAGGAGATTAAGAGCTAATAGTTGTTTAGCTTCCAAATGCCCCATTTGAAGGGTTAGATGTTCCTTGAACCTTAAAAGTAAAGGGGCACCTTATAAAAAGTGGTGAATCCAAGGAGAAGAAATTAGATCAGGCCAACATCTAATACCAAAAATGATCCAGGTAAAGCTGAGATGGAGACCATGTTACTGCCCCATCTGATTCAGATCCACATAACCTTATATGATGTGAAACGTTAGTTTATGTGGTGGCTGGAATAAAATAAAAAAAGAAAAGTTTTGGAGAGTTTATATTTGATGGATGGTATGATACACAACTATCTTGGAAGATTAACACTTCTCTCTCTATCCTCTCAGGACTCTTCACTTCCCAAACCTCCTCAAGCACGCCTGCTGCAACCTCCTTTATACACACACTTTCATTTCAGGACACATATCAGAGAAAGCATGCTTTTCTTCTTCTTCTTCTTTTTTCTACGCACAAACACAACGTAAACTGTCGCATGTGGTGGTACACGTCCAAACAAATAAACACCCGCAGGAGTACGAGTACACTTCCAGTGTCACTTAACTGAGCAGATGAAGTCCCTTTAAACACAGAAGTGATTCGTAACACTCTCTGTGCCGCGCACACGCCTCTGAAATGTACGTTAGGCTACTGTAACATCATCCAGCTGGCACCTCAGCGCGTCTCTGTGTTGCACGAGGAGCCTGAAATTGCGCGGCGCAACAACAATTCAGTCTATTTAAAAAATATAAGAAAGAAAGAAAAAAGAAACACATACTTCATTCATTCTTTTTTTTCATCTTTGACATCCCGTCTTCCATTTCCCTCCATCCCTCTCACTCACCTCAGCACCCGCTTATCTTCAGCCCTCGTTGGAGCTCCGGAGCCAAGAATCGGCTTCACCACCGACCCAACAACCGCCTCACACAGAGAGAGAGAGAGAGAGAGAGAGAGAGAGAGAGAGAGAGAGAGAGAGAGAGAGAGAGAGAGAGAGAGAGAG
>JAOXYM010000024.1:18475552-18498320 GCA_028567055.1 Leptatherina wallacei
GAGAGAGAGAGAGAGAGAGAGAGAGAGAGAGAGAGAGAGAGAGAGAGGGAGGAAGCAGACGCAGGTCTCTCTCTCAAGGACATTAACACGCACACGCACAAACACAAATCCAGTCCAGTCCAAGATTTCCTGTTACAACGGTGTCTCCAGAAGAGTTTACGCAGTGTAAAATATGAACACAAAGCGATGTTTTCTTATCAGTTTGCTGAAAACTGATCAAAAACAGATGATCGATAGAGGGGGGGCCAGATCTGGACTGCTGGTAAGATAATAGCAGCTCCTCTGTTCTGTGATGGAGGCATGCTCTGTTTGAAAATGTTTGGTACGTTTTGCTTAGATAAGCAAGACCCTCCTTATGAGATGACAGCATATATTAATCTGTAACATCAGTTACATTTTCCACTGACTGCTGTGTTATTAAAAGAAAGTACAAATCTTGTAACTACATGTTTATCAATATTCAAGCTCAAGCATATTTTCATCCTTCATGCAATGTTTTTATTATCTAAGCCTTACCACGTTTTTTTTAATACTAACATCCAACCAAATCAAAAATAATAGCGACATAGTAAAGTAAAAAGTTGCTGACTTGAACTTGTTTTTCTTTCTCGACAAACTGCTGGTGCATCCACTCCATATACCTTTCCCCTTTAAAAAAATTGCACATGTAAGTCATATCCCATATTTGACAGTTTAACATGATGCAAAATGTAAGCGTGTTACATCTTCACATCTGAGATGCTCTAGAAAATATAATCATCTTAGCATTTTTTTGACAGTTTCATGTAACACACAAACATAAGAATGCTTCTATTTCTGATGTTAGATGTCAGAGTAACATTTTGTAGCCTAGAAAGTGTAGAGGTTTAACAACACACGAGTCTTTACTGTGACACTGTTTTGTGCTGTCGACCAGCTGTTGGGACCATTGTGAGACTGCTTTGATGCAGATGTGCATGCTATGTGCACTAATGCGCCCCCACACCATCACAGATGCAGGCTTTTGAGCTGTACCCTGATGACAAGCTCCTCTTTAGTCCAGAAGATTCAACATTCCCTTCAAGAATTTTATATTTTGATTAATCAGACTACAGGAGAGTTTTCCACACACTTTTCTGCCAATCTGAAATTTGCTTCAGAGAAAGCAGGAGTCTGGTCCCTGTGTATAAAGTAACCTTGACAAAAACAAAATTTAACAATTTTTAAATCCTATAGAACCAAATTGTATTCCCAATAGAACATAAGCAGCATTAGATGTTGAAGCTGAGTATTTTACCATTTCATTGAAAATATTTGCTCAATTTTCATGGCAGCAAAAAAGGGTGTATATATATATATTCACCAATCTGCAACATATTCTATTTCAAAATTGTGGAATAATTTCGAAAAATGCTCCTCACTGTAAAATTGTTAAGACTTTGAAGACCCCACCATCTACAGAGTATAATATCATCACAAGATTTTATAATCAGGAGGAATCTCTGTGCGCGTGGGAAAAGGCTGAAGGTCAAAAGTGGATGCACGTGATCTTCAGTCCCTCGGTGAACACTGCCTGATTCTCTCCTGAAAACCACTGCATGGCCTCAAGAACATTTCCAGAAATCACTCTTTGAACAGAGTTGTTGCATCTGCAGGTTAAAGCTCTATGATGCAAAGAAGAAGCCACATATGAACATGATCCAAAAGGGCCACCATCTTCTTTGGCTCATTAAAAATGGTCTGAGGCAAAGTGGAAAATTGTTCTGTGGTCAGGTGAATCAAAATTTGAAATTCTGTTTGGTAGCTATGGATGCCGTCATGTCCTGCGGACTAAAGAAGAGAGGGACCATCCAGCTTGTTATCAGCAGACAGTTCAGAAGCCTGCATCTCTGATGGTATGGGCTTGCAGTAGTGCCTACGGTGTGGACAGCGTACACAACTGTAAAGTCTCCATCAGTGCTAAGAAGCAACATCTACTCCCATCCAAACAACGTCTCTTTCAGGGAAGACCTTGCATATTTCAGCAAGACAATACAAAAACCACATATTGCATCCATCATATAACAGCATAGCATAGAAGGAGACTATGCTGATGTGGCCTGCCTGCAGTCCAGACCTGTCACCAACAGAAAGTATTTGGAGCATCATGAAACAAAAGAATTAGCAACAAAGGTCCAGGACTGTTGAGCAGCTAATCCTGCATCAGACCAGAATGGGACAAGATTCCTTTCAGCAACTGTTCTCCTCACTTCCCAGATATTTAGTTATTAAAAGAAGAGGTGATGCTACACAATGCTAATCACCAGCCTAATTGTTCCAGTTGTTGGAATTTTTCCTACATCTTTGAGATGTGACGCTGGCATCTAATTCAATATGAGCTAATATGTTCACTAAAATGGTAAAAAATCACTCAGTTCCAACATCTGGTATGTTGTTTTTTGTGTTCTATTGGGAATAAAATAAGGGTTAATGAGATTTTCAAATCATTGCATTCTGTTTTATTCATATAAACACAGCTTCCCAACTATTTTGGAATTGGAGTTGTACACGTTTAAACCAAAGTGCTTGTTCTAAAAACATGCATTAGGATTTTACTGAATGAAGACATATTGTCATGTTCAGCGGCAGCTAAGGTTTTTACCAGATCCTCCAGTCTTAAACACCACCATCACTGTATCATATTGTATGACAACTGACACAGTGTTGTCCTGTGTAAAAATAAATGAATAAAAAAATAATAATTTCAATGTTTTCCAATTTGTTCACTCTTCAACCCCAGACCGCTCTCATTTCTTTTGCTCTTCCAGCAAGAAATAAAATGAAGTGGCTCTATGAAATCATGTTTTGGTCATTGCCTCGGGATACTTAGGGGTTGAGAGTTAATTTTGCTGCGGGTTAAAATATTAATTTGTTTCTAAATGCTGGTGTCTGATTTGTTTGAGCAGCCCTGAGGCAAACACTGTCGGTGCCCCTGAATGTATTTCCTGTTGAGCAGCAAGCTTTGTCAGGGTCACAGATGGTGCAGATTTTTAATATTAAAGCTTTGATCTTGTCTTTCACCCTTCCACAAGCTCCCGTGTCCTGGCGCAACACAGGTTGTACGAGATTTTGATGTCAGAGGTTTGCAGTTGTACAGACGAGGAGAGACTTTGAACATCCTTCGCACAGCATTTAGAAATATCTCTCAAATATTGCTTCATAAATAAATGAACTAGCTAGCGGCCCCACAAGGAAATGGAAGATGATTAAGTGAACGTTTTAGGATGGTTCGGAGAGTCGAAGTTGACTTCATGACATTATATACGTGGAGAAGTAGAAAGTACAAAATTCTGGGGAAAATTTCGATGTTCACCAAAATGTAGCTCTTAGCGTTCAAGCTAAAGCAGGAAGACGATTTCCATGCTATTTCATCATCATCATTTGGGATAACACCTCCTAATTATGATCCACAGATTTCATTTGAATGTCGCATCCCTTTCAAGCTGAAGAACATTTATACTACCTTCACATACTCTTTCATTTGTCTTTGAACTGTCATGGCAGCTTCCTTCCATGACACCGCCACTCTCTCATAATGCTCTGTCTCATTATCGTATCTTCTTCCTGAATATTACTGCTACAAGTTAATGTTTTTGCAGAATTAACTATTTTAAAAAAAGATGGTAACATTTCCAGAAAAGATTCTAACTCTTCTTAAAGTGTCCCTTTGCTTTAACCAGTCACTCACAACACTGACGCAGATAAAGTCAAACTAATACAGTTAAATACAAGAGAGGCAAAAAAGCTATCTATCTAGAGATTACATAGATGAGTAATTCATGATTCCTGAGATACCAGGATAAATATATGTATGACTTTTCTCAGCTTTTGAACTCGTGCAGTTCACTGTTGGACCACTGCTGAGACAAATGTACCCACCAACTTTAGAACAACCACCACACACTAAATCCACCCCGCCACTCAAAGTCATTTTTTCTAATTTTTCATCCTGAATATATGCATGGCTTACAGCTCTGAAGCAGGGAGCTGCAAGCCCAGCAGTTAAAACCCTCATCTGATGGGGACTTTGGCCGCGCACTGAGGCACATCAAAGCTTCTGATGCAACGTAGAACTGAGGGAGGAAACTGGGTGCTTACTACAGTCAGGAGGGGTTATGCTCCTTCGCTTGCTGCGTGCGAAAGCCAGTCTCCCATTAAGCATGTCCACACAGACGACGTTTTTACTGCGATTCAAGCAGCAGATTCTCACTCAGACTAAAAATATTTGCTGCCCTAATTCAATAAGCTATTACTGGGACAGAGAGTGGAGGGCCAGAAACTTCAAAAGCCAGCTGTTTCTCTCTTTTTGCTTTCTCATGTTCATGCTGCTCTGAACTGTGCAAATGGAAAAAAAAATGTTAGTGTGGGGGGGTGTCAATAAGCTCAAAAATCAATATGTGCTCTTACAAGCAATCTGTCATCAAAAACAACATTGATACTAATGGACCAATCGTTGCATGCTCACATACACACATTACATTTACTCATGGATGGAAGTGAAAGCCTTCACTCCGGACCAACTGAATTATTGAGCATCAGTAAGCAGGAAGAGGAGCTCCCACTGGAGTACATGTGAGTATATGAGTGTGTAAGTGTGTGTGTGTGTGTGAGCTGCTAAGGGGTTGGGTGAGAGATGCTCCATATCTAGTGCTCTTTTTCTGCTACACTACAAGTCTACTGTCTTGTGCATCCATGCATACACGTATCTCTGAGTAGAGAGTTGCAAAGACCCTCACTACATTAAACTGAATTCTTTTGAATTAAATTAACCAGAACTTTTATCATGTTTATCTTTTAGACAGATAAACATCTACTCTACATCTGATTTGTTTAGAACTCCAATGTCACATTCGGATTTTACAGTACATGTCATGAAACAGGATAACGCATTAACGGATACTATGATGTTGTGTCTTTTTATATGCGTCACACGTCTGTGTCAGGTAAGGAAAGTTAGGCAAGAAAAAGGATGTGAAAAACACAGCACATTTTAGCCAGGTACAGCTGATGAATTGATCATCAGGGAGCATGAGCCCCTCTATAAAAGCAGAGGTGTTGGCAGATTGTTGGTCTGGAGTTGGTCTGCAATCTGTGGCTCCGGAGCGGCAAGTGGCTCTTTGGACCTTCCACAATGGCTTTTAATAACATCAGCTAAATAATTATTTAAAAAAAACTAATTACCAATGGTTTTAAATATAGATAGTATAACAAATGCAGGTTTTTTTTAGTTGTTTTCATGGAATAATTGTATTGAATTTAAACAAGATAATAACACTAAAAGTACCAGTAATATTTTCTAGATCTATTTTTCATCTCATTATGTTGGAAACTATGGGCTTTTTCTCCATTTTTTGAGGTCAAAAATGGTTCTCTTGATTGAGAAGGTTGCAGACCCCTGGTCTGGAGCAATGATGGCTAACTCCAGTCCTAGAGAGCCACTGCCATGCAGGTTTTAGATGCTTCCCTGCTCCAACACACCTGATTCAAATGAAATGGATCCAGGAGCTTGTTTTTAAGTTTTTCATAATGACCCATTAATCTGAATCAGCTGTGTTGTCCTGCATCTTGAGGACCTGAGTAGGCCATCCCTGAGGCATTCACGTGTGTCTTAACACAATGCCAAGGAGAAAAGACATCAGCAAAAATCTAGGACAGTGCTTCTCCATTCAGGTCCTGAAGTACCACTTCTCTGCTTGGTTTAGATGTTTCTACACTTCAGCAGGTCTGGCTGCAAGGAATGGGGACGTGGGATAATGATTTGGGCTTGATTTGCAGCCACATGACCTGGGCACCTTGCAGTCAGTGAGTCGACCAAGAACTCATTCATAGACCAAAGTATTCTAGAGGCATATGTGAGGACATCTGCTTGACAGCTAAATAATGCCTCAAATGAGGTCATACAGGACAAAAAGCCTAAACTTAGCGTAAAATCTGCAACAGAATGGCTGAAAGGAAAAGAATCAAAGTGCTGCAATGTTCTTGTCAAGACCTCAAACGCATCAAAACGCAGTGGTAGAAAAGAAGAAAACTTTCTCTACAGCAATGAAGCATGGAGTGCATTTAGTTTTACATTGTTTCTGCATTCTTGGTAAGTTTTTGTTCAATGATTACTGACCCAGTGTAATATGTCATCTACTGTTGCTCATCTGAGCCTTTATTTACTACATTTTAAGACAAAATAATTAGACAATTTCCGATTTTGTCTTGAAATATGAAACATTAGGATTAAAAAAAAGGGGTTGGACTTTCTTTTTCCACACCACAGTGAATGTGAGGACAACATATGCATGGAATAATGGCTGCCTGAAAGCCTGGAGGCCCCCGAGCTGGCTGAGCTGTTTATGTAATTGATCGGATCTTCCAATGACAAAAGGATTAGTTGTGTGATGTGTTTTATATTTACAGAACTTAGAACAAGATTTTGTAACATTATTAGATTTTAAAATAAAAATCAAGTTGTTTCCTTTGTTAATTTGGTGGATTTTTTAAACATGTAAGAAGAAAAATAATGACAGATTATAGATTACTATTTCCACCTCGGCAGTTATGGATTCAAACAGCAAGGATTTAATGGAAAACTGAAGGAAACTCACATTATGAGCCATTAAATAATGTTGCAAACTCATGATCTGTTTGTATGTAAGTTCCTGCTGCTGTTTAGCTGTTCATCTCTCACTTCTTTGTTTTACATTCGGGTCTTTCCTCTTTTAGCTCATATTGCCAGAGCAAAAATGAAGCGATGATAAAGTCACTAGAGCTTAAAACGTTACTATTAGCACAATGAACTACTTGTTGTCCATTTAAGTCACTTTTTCTGATGGTAGTTTGCTCCTAAAGTTGTAAAATATCCTCTGGTCACTGTTGACTTTTACATGGGGTCATTGAATTTTCCTCCTCTCTTATCATCTAAACAAAAAGCCCCCAGGTTAACACAATTTTACAGCAAAGACCCTCATTAAATGCCAGCACGAATGAAGGTTTGAGTATCGGAAGCCTAAGGCCATTGAATAAAACCAAGCTTTTTTTTTCTTAGCAGACCTCACTGTGAAGATAATTTCTTAGACAAAACTAAGTAAAAAGTTGCCGAACATGCACCTAGTTCCTCACATCTTTAATAGCTCTGTCCTGAACGGCTGCAGTAAAATCTGGACATTGCTTTGGGATGGAGAGGAATAACCTCACATGAACCAAAACAAACATGAATGCTTTTGAGTCCCGCACAGTAAAACTGCAGAAGATTTGAGCTTGAGTGATACGAAATTCAGAATAAATCAACTACATAAAAGGCTCAATGTTCCCATCATGACCACAGAGGTTGACTAGCACAGCCAGACTTGGAAGACCTTCCTTCAAACACAGAGGATCATTTCCTTTTCAAAGCCCTCACTGAGAAAACTAAAATGCAACCTTCACTTGGAAAACAAGTCAACCCCATAAAAAAGTTAACTGTAATGGACTCACAGCTTGTCCAGGTTGTACCCTGCCTCCAGCCCATCCCTGACCCCAAAGATGATAGAGTGTGTCTAAAAAAAAAACACTTGGATAGATGTGAATCTATTATTTACAGAATACTCCCAACTGCTCATATACTGTAAACGGTAACAGCTGGCTCCTGAATTCCCTCAAGGTTAAACAGGAAGAGGATTTGCAGCTCTGTCTATCTATGAATAAATCAGTGGAGGAAACGCGTACACCAATAAATGCAGGAGCCGTGCTGCGATGCAATTCCTAATACTGACATCTTCAATTGAGAGAACCACAACAAAGCTGCTTCATGCTTTTGTCTCAGAAAGCCCACAGCCTGAAATCATTTCCATGAGAACAAAACATGGGAGCAAACATTTGGATATCCATTCATCCATTTTTTTATTTTATTTTTTAATTCTTACGGTATCAGAGCGACAGTGGGAGCCCAGATGCCCACTTACCTGGCGTTTCCCTCCAGTTTCTCCTGGGAGACTGAAAGGCGCTCCGAGGCACAGATGGGATAAATAATCTCCGGTGTATTCAGGGTTTTTTGCCTTGGGGTGTTCTTCCAGTTGAGTGTGTCTGAACTCTGAATCAGACAGACCCAAAGGATCTGAACCGACTCATTGGCAATGAGGAAGAGGCAGCAGCAATGTTCGAAAAAACGATTGTATCATTGTTGATTATTTCTGCTAGAATACAATGAGGTATAATGCAGTGAAAGGTTAAGCTGGAAGAGATGTTCGGAAGGTAAACTTTCTTCCATTTCAGAAGCAGTTTTATTTATTTATTTTTTTATCAAATCAGAAGCCACGAACTTACAGAAAACATTTTAGTGTCCGAGATCTAGTCCGTAAATCTTTTTCACAAGGCCCTCCATATCTGGGAGAGAGTCTAATTGGACAGATAGTGGAGATATCAAAGATGTGTCTGTGTGTTTGTCATGGAACCGCCTGCTGAATATCCACAGACAAGACAAAACACAGACTGACAGGAGCTGTGTGACTCGACAGGCCGCCTTAAAACACAAACTGGGGACTGCTCATATCTCAGATGACACCAAACAACAGCGCTCTGCCTCTGAAGAACAAAACACATCTACTTTCTCCGTCTCTCTTCTTGAGGGGCTTGATAAGAGCTGAGAGCTGAAAGGAGACATGAAGGCGTTGGTGTGGGCTGCTGGAGTGTGTGGGATAAAAGCATCAAGGGTCCATACGCAACACAAGAGAAAGCCAGTCAGGAGATGGCTGCATGCTGCTGGTAAACAGCGATGGCTCGTTCTTTTTTAGTCATGCGTTAGCAGAAATGAAACTGAGATGCAATCACTTTATAATTTAAGTTCATTCATATGTGCATAATATGTTATATCTGTCATGATTGTGCACTACAAGCAGAGAGTTCAGCAGTAGCACTTGGCTGCAAAGTCCAATCTACTGAAAAAGTGTGAGTATAAAGGAGTGAGCTGTAAGCAGAAATGCCATGTAATGATCACGACTACGTTTTAACTAATGCAGATCTTAACAGCCACCTTGAAATTAGACTGTTTTTAGTCATATTGCTGATCCAGTCTGGTGCAGACAGACACCAAACAGACGTCTTCAAGTTCAGGCTCATTTTCAGGTGAGTTGCTTTGACCTTGATTCAAAAAATAAAGGAGTGAGAGAGGGAGGTTGGCAGTTTTTGCACACATACAATCAGTAAAAAGGTTTCTGGTTTGACTCTCGGCTGGAGTCACATGCTGGACTGGTGTTCTGATCAGAGTGTACTATGTATAAATAGAAAACTGATCACCACCTCAGGCAAGCAGGTTTGTTTCACTGTGTTTGCTTGTTTCTGTACCCGTTAACAGAATTATGAGAAAGCTGCCCGGCCAGAAGCTGAAATGGAGTGCATGGGTGGAGGCGGATGTCACTCAGTTTTGATGTTAACATCCCTCGAGCATTTGCAGCCCCACAGAAGCATCTGATGATGTCAATTCCTCCCGAAATACTTTTCCATCAAAGCAGACTTTGTGTAAAAGTTGAAGCATTTTTCACATTTTCACATCAAAAGTGACTTTCAGCTCTAGGCAAGGGTTGGGCGAGGGGTGGACTGGAGGGGACACAGCACCACCAGGCTAGCCCTGAAATCTGACGGCCCCACCCAGGTTCCATCCCAAGAACAGACAATCATATTAGTACAAATATTTAGTGTAAACTGACCTTTACCTGGGTAAATCTGACCAAATGTCCAAGTGCTAGTGAATGCAGCATGTAGCTAATGTACATCTATATGCTCTTCAACATAAACACCACCACATTCCAGATCATAATGCAGCATTTATGCAGCATCATCTCGCCAGCTGCCTGCATGGGGGATAATATTTTTGTCCAGACCGTTTACATTTTATAAAGAGCATGTAAAAGTCATAAAACCACCGGATGTGGAGACTGTGCAAAGTTCAATAGCCAACAATGCCGAAGAAAGACTCAAACCAGTTTCTCTTGCTATCAATGAAGCATAACAGTGTGTGCAGCTGTGATTAAAGCCACGACGTACAGGATCCTCATACGTAAACAGTTCGCTTTTTACCACTTTATTTGTAATAATCAGTTATTTCCTCAAATCTAGACCCTCTCTTTAAAGGGTCTCCCCCCTCCTCCCGTTAAGCATGTTGATTTTAAGGTGGAGAAAAAGAGATAGAGAGAATACTGTTTTCCTGCTTTAAACTGATGGTTCATTTCATTGCAGGTTCACTCTGATCAGTCATCAGTTTTGGTTTCATTTACTTTTTTCTGAAACGAATCCTTGTAAGGAAGCCCGGCTGACGCAGCCCCCACATTTTCCACCTGTAGCAAAGATGACTAAGCTGCAGCCTCCTCCGCACTGAACATCTCCTCTGTACTGACACTGCAGTGACGGCTGTGCTGACCTGAAACAACTCTGGGCTTATAGCTGCAGGTGGACTGAGGGACACACACACACACACACACACACATTAGTCTGATTGTGATGGACCAAAAGTCTCTCGGCTGCAGCACTTGTTTTGTATACACATTTTTTAAATAGAAGCTGTCACAAATTAATTTGTTTAAACACGAGCTATTAAACATGGATATATTGCATGTGGAAGCAGTTATCCGGGGGAGGGTTGACTGACATAGATGACCTTTTGTGTGTGTGATGTTTATCACTACTACAATTTCTTCTGAGAAAAATGATTGCAACTATATTTATTCTCATCTCAGCTGAATAATCTAATTAAACATATTTGTATTCAGCAGTGTGCCATCATGTGCAAATCACTCCTCCTTACACATGACTGCACATTGTTCATTCTGAACTGTTTTTAACCTGGTTTACAAATATTAATGCAAAAAGTCTGAAGTTAAATTGACCTAAAATAAAGCCGGTCATTGGTCTTGGTGAATTATTTAGCTACAAATTCTTTTTGGTCGTTTAGCTTTAGAGATACTTTTTAAAAAATTCATATGTTAGACCCACAGGTAGCCCATTTCTTTTATAGATCTTTTTAGAAAATACATTACATAGGTCTAAAATATTCCACTATTTCAAATGTTATACTTTAAAACATGACACACACATCAGAATGCAGGACAGCTTGATCTTGAACACCACTAAACTTTCTAGTTGTTATTTTAAACTCCATTATTTTTGTTAGTACATTTGGTATTTTTCTATTTATTTCTAAGGTGGAAAACAAATTTATGAGAGGATATCAACATTTTGGACTGGCCCAGAGTCCGGATCTAAACCTCATCCAAAATCTGTCGAGGGAACTTAAGACCAAAGGACGGCTTCCAACTTCAAAGACCTGCCAGATCCCTGCAGTCATGGTGCAAAATCCCAATTTAGATGTCCAGCAAAGCTTGTGAACATACAAATCTGCTGAAAGTGCAGGCTTTGCCACCAATTACTTGAAAAGGGTATAAACAATCTTGGACTTGGACTGATCACAGTCTTTAACACAATCTTCATTTGCAATGTCATTTATAATCTAAAGGAAGAATAAAGCAGCTTAGTTTTATGTATAAACTATAAATCTAAATTTTGCATGGCATGAATCATCCTGTGGTTCACTTTATTTCTAGTAAAGCGACCATGTTGTTCCTCTAATAAAGCCAAGAGGCATACCTTCATATAGTGTTATCATTCTCTAACATCACCTTTTGCACTGGCTACTGCGTGATGAGTAAAGCGTCATCTGAAGCCTGATCGTCTTCCCCCACTTGTACGTCACTCTGCTGCATGACTATATGTACTGTAAAAGAAAATGAAGCTGAGGTGGATTCTGGCTGTGAGAACAGTTAAAATGCAATCAGGTGAGTCAGTGAGAAGAGGAACAGCAGGAGCCCGAGGCAGCCACAGGTCAAATCCCAGTCCTCTCCGCCGCTCCTCACTGCAAGATCCAATCAGACAGGAGCTGTGCAGAAGACAGGAAAGACAAATCCATTTTCCCTCTGATGGAAAGTGAGCAGTTATCAGGGTGTGAACCAGTGAAGAAAACATTAAGACAAACAGCTTTCATCACGACTTTCAAAAATACTGCAGTAGAAAAACACAAATACTGACACAACAAACTGATACAGCATTTATTTATTTCAGAAACTTTAATACTGTGATCACTGCAAATGTCTTTTTTTTCTTATACATTTACACTTTACAAAGACAATGAATCTGGGACGTAAACAGTATTTTCAATCCTGTAAAACTTGTGGTCCTCTAAAATGATGTGCTTTATCTCCAGTGGAAGTCGATCAGCTTACTGTTGAGTCTATAGGAGCAAACAGAAGGGATCACGATGCAGGCTGCATCTCTGAGCTTTGTGGAACCTCCCTCCCCTGCTGCAATCACTGACCTCGCAAGCTGCGCCTGACAAGCATCCCTATGACACAAACAACATCCAGTCTGCTCTTTCCTGGTCACCGATGCTCAAGGAAACGTTCGGATTAGATTCGCATTTTTGTGAGTCCTTCCTCTGTTTGACAGGAGCTGCACTGGTGGGGAAACTATGGTGCAACATCTAGACAGGATTGCACAGGAATGGATGTAGTCACCTTCCATATATCCAAAACCTGGAAACGCAGTCTGCTCTATTGAACATTGTGCAAAGGATCTCAATAGTCAGATATTACAAGATGAAACTTTAAAACATTTTAACATTCACATTTCCAATATCCTTCTGTTAAGCAACTGAGGAGAAAAAAGAAAAAAAATCTATGCAAGCTATAAAATAATGCAACATTTACAACAAAAAAAACTGGCTTATGTGTGTTTATGACTTGGAGACAACTGCCAACTTTATGATGCACATTTTTACATCTGCACTTTATTTGAAATACAAAAACCAGATCACTTTCCATGTAAAACTAAATACATAACATTGCCTTCAGTTAGTTAACTGTACAGTTTAAGCAACAATGTTAATACGGACTGAATACCAGTGTTAATGGAAACGAGTTACAGTCAAATCTTTGTGTTTTGGGAATATTTATGTTTAAACGACTCATTTTTTTTTTTCTCCAAAAATATCATCAGGATTTTTCGTAACTGGTTGAGTACTGGACTGATTTTCACAACTGGCCAGATTGTGAAACTATTAAAAGCAAATCATCTGATAACCGTCTGCTGGTGCAAAAGATTCTTAAAACAGAACCAATACTCTCACTAAGAGTCCGCTCGTGTCTCTACAAAGCTGCAAAGCTGGATGAACATGCCAGCTATAATAAACATCACATTTCTTTAGGCTTGTTTCCACTTTACATTCACTTTTCTTGGTGCTGATCCATGCTGCAGGAATTTAAGATTTAAATGCAAGAATGATGGTAAACACCCCTGCGGTGATGCAAAACTGTCACTCTATCATACATGCATGTAATTAATGCAAAGGCACAACTGTCCATCCAAATCATACGCTTTCCCCCCCGTCTCGTGGCGTTCAGTTTCTACATGCATCCCACGTGTCGCAGCGGTTTCCCTGCACAAAATGTTACGAGGCTCAGAAAACTGAGTGTGAACTTGATTAAAAGTGCGTCAGATGAGTGTGTGTGTGTGACTGCAGGTGTGTTTATCTTTCAAGATGAAGAGCCTTTCCCTTTTATCTATTCTCCAGGTGCTATTTCAAGGCACGTCCCTACTCTGCCTTGGAGTAAATGACCAAAAGAAGTGACTGTAGGCACGGCTGGATTGACTGATGTACATTCACACAATGACGACACACACACTGCCACTGGTGCAGCACCTACTACGGATCCCTCTTATCGTCACACTTTTTTAACATACACTGTTCTTCCCGACTTCCTGAAAATATCTCCTCCCCAGCTAAAACAGAACCTGAGGAAAACTGTAGATGTTATGCGTAGACAACATCCACACAAAATCTGCTCCTTTTACTGAGAAAAAAAAAAATATCAATGCTTGATTGTCTCTAAAAGCTGGCTTCTGATTCTTATTCCTGTTCTGTACGTTGGGATGGCCTCCTGGTTTGATGTAAGATTGCTAAAGAGGCATTGGGAAAAAATACAGAATGACAGGCGGCACATTTACAAATCATGACATTTTCACTGGTCACCACTAGAGGGCACTGTAAGCAACACGACAGCAGGCTCGGGCACCACATAATACAACATAATACAGAATAAAAAGCATATAGTCAGGCTTTAGATAGAATTGAGAAAGAAAGCCATTTAAATAATATAGCTAGTGACTGTTTCTCTTGAGGAACTAAACACTGATGTTCGTTGTACTGTACGAATAGAACAACTTATTTATTAGAATTATAATACAAGGAAATAAATTAACCTTGGGGGGGGGGGGGGGGGGGGGGGGGGACTCCAATGTTTCCCTCTCAGAAATGTCTCTGTCATTATCATCAGCTGGCCTTCTGTGTTCCAGGAAGTGGGATGATGAGCAGAGTCCTCACTTTCTTTTATTCATCCTGAAAAGGATGAAGGCTCATGTGCAGCAGAGATCGGTGTTCTTCTAAATGTACCTTCCAAATCATCTTTTCCCACTTCATGTATCTTTTCAGGGATAACTCTTTTTTTTTTTTGAGGGGAAAGACAGGAGTCCTGACTTCTTCCTATTGCTTTTACAACACATAAAACTAGGATGGACCGAAGCACTCTGGATCTGTCTCGTTTTATGGCACTACTTGCCGATGGCTTTTAAATACGCTCCTCATTCAGGTATTGCCTTGTCCTGTACATACAGAGAGGATGTTGTAATCCAGATCTGAGGGACACCAAGGAGAGAGGGAGAAAAAATCAAACAAACAAATGAAAAAAAAACTGTACAAACAGGTTTCCCTCCTGAGCAGCTGCACACTGACCCTTCTTTATGTCTGAGGCTGGCTGTCCAGCAATTTCAGCTTTTGAGGAGACAAAACACAGGCGCTAAAATAGTCTATTCCATTTACATGCAAAGGAAACGGAAACGTCTTTTGTGTCCTCTGATGTTGTGGCTTCAGATTTAGTGTGTGTGTTAATGTTCCAGCAAATTCTGGATGGCTCGACTAGCAGGTCTGTTGCGTAGCGGTCTTGACTTCATGTGGCATTTCAGATTTGTTTTCTTTTAAGTCACCTGGATGTCGGCGCACCCACGTGCTGAGGTTGCTTTGATTTGGCACAAAAGACTTTTGTCCCCTTTCAGAGTAGCTGGACATCATTTCAAAAAAGCAACAGAAAGAAAAAAAAAAAAAAGAAAAAGGAAAAATCAAAATGCGAAAGGTCAAAAGTCGCCCTGAAAAGCAAAGCAGTTTCACTGAGCAGAAATGGCAGGAAAGACAGGGCTGATTCTTTATTTTGAACCCCAGGAATAAGAGTAAGGGTCAAAGTCAACTTCTTTCCTCTTGGTGGCAATTTTGCAATAAAGAATGATCATCTAGTTGTGTAAAAATGAGTCCTTTATGATTTCACGCCCGAGACGAATCTCAACCTCAGAAAAAGGTCTGTAGAGTCGGACACAGTTTATCTACTCATGTTTGAGGCTAATGGAAGATGGTAGAAGGATTTAGCATGGGGCCAACTGAATCCAATACCAAGTCTCATGTTGATCCCATCTGCCTCTTGGCGCAGACTGTGTGCTGATGAATTGTTTGGGTGTTTGTGGGAGCTGAAATTAGCAGGTGAGAGTCAGTTCATGTCGATGGTGTTGAAGACCCACTCAGTGAACTTCTTGAGTTTGGCTGCAGAGGTCTGGGACTCTTCCTGCAGTCTCTGGTTGTCCTCCCAGAGCCTCTTGATCTGAGTCTGCTGCCGCAATTTTTCTTCTCGTTCCTGTGGGAAAAAAAATAGAAAAAGGCTCAGATGATCAATCTTCAGCTGTTCTGCATGAGTGTGCTACGGCTAGTCAAGTAAACCAAGTTCAAATAAGCATTAATATATTGAGGTAAATTTGAGGCATTACAGCTGGAATAAAGACTAAAATCATGTAAATCAGCAGCAGCTAATGGCTACCAGCATGAGAGCAGCTGAAGAGGGTTAAAGCGACAGTTTTTTGATCTACTTCCATTAAAAAAAACAAAAAAACATTTAAGCACCGTCCAGCATCTCACAGACAAGTAAAGTTTTTTAGGAACTGCATAAGACGCGGCTCGTATCAAATTACTGGAGGTAAAAACTTTTCGATGCCAAAAGGTCAAACTAATTAGAAACTCCACAAAGCCAGCAACTATCAGCTCAAAGAAACTCCAAACTTCAGAGGGAACAGAGGACGAGAGCAGCAGGGGTCCTATTAGCTGCGGCAGCACAAAACGAGGTGACAGATCTGCTGTACGTGATCGCCACACCAGATGAGTTTAGCATAGAAAAATATCCTAATGCTGATTTTATGATTAATCATGGTGTAAATATTTCATCAGAATTAAAATCATTAATGCGAAACAGAAACCTTTGTATTTATGACAGATCGTGTCTGGGATCAGTAACGGGATGGGATTTTGGAGAAAAAACCCCACCAAACTCCAAGTGCTAGCTTCACTGAGCTAAACTAAACTAAATGTTATAAACTCTGAAATGGCTCATGAGCCCCCCCCCCAGCAATCCCATGTCCTTCTTTGGCTAGATTATATTCCACCTTGAATTTAATTATTATGTCTGATTATTTAGAGCATCTGATCTCTGTTGCTAGTCGTTTAAGTGATGCAGGGAGAGGAGCACAGCGTGCAGTGTGTCGCTTTATCAAAAAGTGTCAATGCAGAATGTTGCAGATCCACTAACGAAGGCACTGTTGGCAGCTGTTCTTTGACTGCATTCCCTACAGCTGATCACAAAATGCACCTTATTGTACCCAAACCAAGGAAACTGAACTAACCAGTCTTTTATGAAAATATACAACTTTATCTTTTTAGCTTTAGAGGTATACAGTTGTAACTGGATGCCATTTCTGATAAAGGATCAGGATTTAGCATCTAACCTGATCGTGGGGAGACTGATGTCTGGATAGTTACCTCAGAGTCATGACAACCATCAGGCTGGAATGAGGATGGCACACAACTGTATTTTTCTGACTAAAAAAAACTCTTGTGTAGGCTGATTTTTCTTATTCTTGAAATAATATTTGACTCACTTGTGTTGTTTTTCACTACACCGGATACCTGTAGCGCACTGGTTGGTATTTCAACCCAACACACAGTAAGGGGTACAAATGTGGATCGGAACCAGTCTGAGGTGAAGATCCACAACACCTCTTCCTTTAATTGAGTTTTAAACACTGCCTTTCTTCCCTGAGGTCAGGTAAAGGGGGAATAAATAGAGAATATGCAGACAGACACTTGGGGAGATAAAAGTCCCACACCGGACCTGCAAAATGTTAACCACACAGGTGCAACCGAGAAAAATAATTGACAGCATTCAATACATTTTTGATTGAACTTTAGAGCCCTGCTTAATAAATCCTTTGGGCTATGAAATAGAATAAAAATTGTAACATTTTGTATACATTCATAAAACTAAAAGTAACGGGTTTGTCTCGTCTTCCTGAGCAAAGTGATGTCCAGATAATATTCATGTTTATGTGTAGAAACCACAGTAACCTTCTTATCCCATTCAAATATAAGGCTTTGTATAAAACCTGGAGGTTTTCTGGAAAATGCATTATATTCCATTAAAACTTAATATTTTCCACCTTCTTAAGAAACTGTCAACATGACACAAAAACTATATGAGAGATTAAAGTTCCAGCTTTTGTTTTAAATATAACTTTACGAGTGCAGCATATTTGTGTCTTGAAATGGCTTAAAAAAAAAAAAAACAGCAACAGTTAAATTGTTAATGCTGATTATTTTTTGCTGATTTGTAGCACAGCAAAAACTTGTTGGTTTAAGATCTGTGAATGCATTGGACCCCAAACATTAAAAAAGTATCCATGAAAGTTAAGTGTCCTTTAGGATTTAAATAGGAGCAAAATACTAAAACTGTTCAAAGGAAATAATTGAGTAAAAATGTTTTTTTCCTCAGCTGGAGGGACTGAAGTGAAATCGGAGTCAGCAGCAGACTGTAATCAACGCGACTGCGGCAGTGTTTAAATGCTGAGGGGATATTTCATATTGAAAAGCAAATATTTACACACACTCACGCTTCCTGTTTCACCATATGCAAATCAACTAAATCATTTTATTTTCCATCCCTTCAAACAGAAAATAATCCTTTGGCACAACACGGAGCAGAAGAAAAGTTCTAACACACTACATGCAAATCAACTGGACCAATGTGAATACATCTTAGAGTCTGTCTCACCTTCTTCAGGTCCTCCTGGAGCATCTTCACCATGGCTTCTAGTTTAGTCACCTTCCTCTCTAAGCCAATGTGACCCTCACTGCGGAATAAAATGCATACCCTGTAAGGAGGCTTTGTGAACACATTCAGCAGGAGGATATGAGTTATTATATTTTACAAGTTCCCATGTTGAGTTCATAATTTGTCCAGTAATTCGACAGACATGATATACGAAGGAGATTTTTCAGACTTTATCTATATTGTGAGGATAATTGACAGAGGGATGTATTACCTGGACGAGGGCCGTGATAATGGAGCTGGCTGCAGCTCTATGTGGGGCTGCTGGGGACTGGAGGCCCCGCTGCTTCGGTGGTTTGCATCCCCAAACACAAAACTTCTCTGGACTGAGAGGAAACAGTATGTAAAAAAGTTAAAGGCATTATATACAGATTTTTGTGAAGTTGTTTGGATTTAGAAGTAAAAAGTAAAATTTTTCTTTACTGTAGTGCGTGTTTCTCTCATTCTCAAAGGTATTGGCCACATCCACCAGGTGTGTCCAGTCTAGAGGGCTGTTCCTATCTCCTGATGGGAGGGGCATCAGCTCCTGAGGTAGAGGCCCACGATGACGTTCCACCAAATCCACCAATGATGTGTCAGATGCTGAAAGGTCACCTGTTCATTTAAATCGCAGAAAGCACCACGTGTAGAAAATGAAATCACTCACATCTACGACCACTATGCATTTCTAATCTGAAGGGGGCAGCAGATACACATATGGAATCAAATCCTTCCCACAGATTCTTGTTTGTTTTAGTCATTTCTTTAAACTTGGCTTGAATGTGTTCAACTTTTTGTCCTGCGTTGCTTTACTACATACATGGATAAATAGAGAACCAAAGATGGTGTTTTACAACTAAAGGAGCACATTGAAGTTTACAGCAGTACAGTTTAACAGTAAAAATAGAATTTTATGAGGATGCTGTGTGACGTGATTACAGTTAAATCTGCAAAGAAGGATCTTCCCTTCTCCTCTTTCTTACCATGCAGCTTGACTCCCAATTTATAGGAGGGCCGTCTGAGGGGCACGCCACGGGTGGTGGGGGAGCGAGGAAGGGTGGAGCAACTAAAGAGAACATCAGAGCCCAGTGCTGGTTCAGTCACCGAGTCGCTCAGGGGAGGGAGGCGCTGGCCGCGATAGATGCTCTCATCTGACAGGGTACGATGGAGTGAGCGGCGCCGACTGAGGGGCTGGCTTGAAGGTGACTTCTGGCTATGCTGTGTAGGGAATGAGGGATAAACAGTGAGGGCGGAGATTTAGTTTTACATCCCAAAAGATAGATACTGACTTATACAGACAAAAATCATCAATGTTACTGTACAGCCTCATGTTTAATTTGCTTCCAAATGAATGAGACTAATACCAAAGATAAATCAAGATAGATTAACAACTTCTACATTTTGGGGTTTTAAGGAGATTTATAACTTGTGTTTTATGTTTTCATTATTTCTATAATTCATTTATAATAAAAAAAGAAGGGTAAACAGAAATATTTGCTGAAATGCAAAAACTCTAAAAATCAAGCAGCAGTTAAATTCATCCGTTTTTTAACAAGACTCCATTAAAATACCTTTTCCTTGTGTTTTCTTGGCGGTGGGGGACTGTCAGGAGCAGTGTGCCTCTTCACATCTTCCTCCATAGTCGATTTTGCATGAGGCTGGGGTGAGTGCATGTCCCTGAGAGACGGCCTGGCTGCTGGGGTTGGAGCCACCTCGCCTCCACTTTCTCCTGGAGATTTCCTAAAACAAAAACAGCCAGATTAACACAATTGAGTCAAATTCTATTTGTTGTTCATCGATCCTTTTAATAACCCTTAAAAACAAATCCATGTTGTCATTTGGCTACAGTTGTAGAGCTCTTTATCATGAATGATTCAGTGGCTGTATTATTGTCCTTCCAATACCCTCTTTAGCCACAAGGGGGTAATCAAGTTATATTCATTACTCCTGAAAAACACTGATGGCAAAAAAAAAAGAGTGGGTGGATAAAATGTGATGGGATGTAAATGTAACAGGATAAAATGCAGTCTCATATTCCAGAGCTGCTATGAATAAGTGCAAAGTTCATTTTTCTCATCCCTTTATAGATAAAGGCAGAAAATAAATCCTCACAGAGTGCCATCATTAAAGCAACATTGAGCATTACAATCGTACAGAATGAATGCCAACTTTATTGTAAACAAAATGCAAAACACTGCGCTAGTCATTTCATTCATCTACCCAACAATCTGTCACTTATTACTGTCACTCACACATTGCTCTTAACAACGTAAGGGAAATCAGGCCATATCTGATTCAGTATACAACTCCTGGTTCAGTCCATGGTTATATCTTGGCAGATTTACTGCAACGCACTTCTTGCATGTTTCCCAGCATGCTCGGTGAAACCCCCTACACACAGTCCAGAACATGGTGGCACATCTAGTGATTAATCAAAGAGGAAAGGGCACATGCAGCCTCATTACTCATTGAAATATACTTGCATCCAAAAGCTGACCCAAGTTAAATTCAAGTATCATCATGTGGTATCACCATCCCTACAAACAAGGCGGTCTCAATCAAACCTGTTCTCATGTGTGACAGTTAAGCAAGCTTCCAAGTGCTAAGTGAGCATCCTCCTCTACCTTCAAAAATCTCTTTAAGATGAATCTCACCAGAGCAGCTTCTCTCCTAAAACCTCCAATAATCCAACACGACTAACTCACATTTGTCTCCATCTTTCAAACAGATAGCACTAGTACTAACACAAGCATGTCCTACTACACTAGAATGTTGTACACTTATGAAGCACACTTATGCTACATTGGACAAAAGCATCGGCCAAAGGACCCCCCTCCCCACCAACACCTGCTAACTCCAAAATCGTCACTTTTTAATCAAACTTCAGTTTTGTCTCACATGCAGCAGGAATGGTTTTCAATTGGCTCCAGCTCAGCATCAATGAGAACAAAACAGTCGGGTGTAAATGCCAATTTTCACTAAAGATACTGCGGTTGGGGGGGGCACATCTCCTATTTTCTGTAAAGAAACACACATCTGAAGACCTTAATGTCTCAAATGGAACTGAAAGCAAAAATTTGTGGGGAAGACACAGCGTAATATCATCTTTTCATGCTGTAACATGCCTGTCCTCTTAAAGGTAGAGGTATACGGGAGCGGTAATTGTCGACTTCAGCATAGTGATGATAAACCCTCAACAGCATGTGGGGGGAAAAAAGATATGTATTGGTTTGTTTTACTGGGTTTACTCAACTAAAAAAAATCCTGTTAAAAAAACGCTGCTTTTGGCATATTAGACAGTATAATAAATTGACTTAAAAGGATTTCTTCTTTGCTTTCTTTGTGTCCTTACTTCCGTGTGTCTCCAAAATCAACAGAATTGATGGTGGACCCAGGTTTCCTCCAGCCAATTAGATACTTGGACTGAGCTCCCTGCCGGGGGTAGAAGCTCTTGGGTCCAGGGGAGACAGAGGACTGAGAAGAAGGGGAGGTTGCTGAAGAGGATGACTCCTCTCTGGGAGAGCTGTGGCCAGAGTGCCTGAAAGGAAACAAAAGGAGGAAATATTGATGGAAGACAACCAACTATAATTAACATTTGTTTCCCTTTATGTTGCATCTGGATGTCTTTAGTTTTATCTTTTGTAACCATTTAGAATTTAATTCTGGTCCTGATATACGTATTAGTAAAGCTTCATAATATAAATTCTTTATAAGAATTTCCAGGAAGATTTACATTATTAAGTTAAAGATACAAAAATGTATCAAAGTATCACCTGCAGTCAAGCCAGTTTTATCCTGCTCACTCTTACTTCCCCGCCACCACCTTGACAGAATAAAAATGTAGCTTAAATGCTGGATAGATGATACGGAGGCCGTGCACTGTAATTCTATCTGAACTGCTGAAATAACCTTCTCAAACAGGAAAAAAAGTGGTCACTGGAGTTGTCTCAGCTCCAGACACTAGCTCTGCGATGAAAAGTGGGACATGTGTTCCACATTTCCTGAGGCCTAATGTGGAAAGATAGGGAGGAATTAAAATGACTATGCTTGGTTTCCAGAAAAGCCTTGCTGAGAGGGAAGTTGTCTGGTATGGGTTCTTATTGGGTTAAGACATCCTGGCATGAGAATGGAAAGTGGAAACGTGCTGCAGAGGTCAGACGCACCCTGAGATGGCAAACTACAAACTGGTTGAGGTCAAGAAAAAATAAATCAAAGCTGAATTTAGTCAACGCTGTAATATGAAACCTTTATTTAATAGAAGGGATTTTTAGAGTGTATACTATTGGCTGTGAGAGTGTGGATAATGGTACACTGTTGACAAGTTTTACCATAGTGATAAAGGAAGTAAGGAAAAGAAAAGGAAAAGCTATAAAGGGAAGTGGGCTGTGCATGTTTATTTCTTTAAAACAAAGGACAATGATTGTGTTTGCCATCTGCTTCAGATGCTGTTACTTCTACCTCTGGTTGGATCATGGGTAAACGGTCCTTAAAGATGAGTAAGACTGGATGTT
>JAOXYM010000024.1:18537509-18564916 GCA_028567055.1 Leptatherina wallacei
CATCCCACCGGGAGGAGACCTCGGGGTAGGCCCAGGACACGCTGGAGGGATTATATCTCTCGGCTGGCCTGGGAGCGTCTCGGGATCCCCCCGGATGAGCTGGCTGATGTGGCGGGGGAGAGGGAAGTCTGGGCTTCCCTGCTCAGGCTGCTGCCCCCGCGAACCGACCCCAGATAAGCGGAACAGGACGACGGTAAAATATAATTATTATTATTAATGAACGAGACTGCGAAAACTGATCTGAGTCTGATCTGCTAATAGGGTAGAGGATGTCGCTCCAGTGTCGTACACATAACAATAGCATGAGGGTTAATTGCTGTTTTATGTGGAGGAACACAGTTACACAGAAACTGTAAAATGTCAGTGTCAGTCAGTTCAGGAAGACTTTAATCAGTGCAGTGAAAGCAAAAGTATGAGTCCAGCTAGGCCTCACTGATTCCTAATCAGTGAAACTAGAAGGATCCTAAACTACGAGCTAAAGAGATTTTAATAACTGCAATCAGAAATTAAAATAAATTCAATGAAATAGGACTAAGGTACTACTGTTAACAGCACAATGTTCTGTTTAACCAAATATTGGATTGTATCAATAATGAGTCAGTTTCAACAGTCTCATAAATGACCTTAAACACGGTGCATTTCTAAATTCAGCCCGTTTTGACAAATCATGTCTGAGGTTTGGCCAGTTAGGCCGTAGGAGCAATGAGCAGAGTCACGATGTTCATCCTCCCTGTTAGCTGTCTGGTCAGACAGGTGTAGTAACTCCTCATTAGCACAGGCCTGAGGTGGGATGACAACTGCAACCCGAATAAACAAGGTAAACTACGGCCGTGGAAAACAAATGGTTATTACTATGATAGTGAAGAATAGTTTTTGTATGTTTCAAAAAAATATCTATATTCAGATTTATTTCAAACATGTTCTGACATTTACAACATTTTCAATATTTACACCTTTTTATTTCCTTCTCATCACGTTTGAAAAGGAGTAGACAGAAATATAAACTTATACGTCCCATTTCTATAACACACCACTCAGTTTGTCAATTTCATTTTCCTTCCTCTAACAATTTCACAGCAAGATTTACAATAAAAGATTTATTCATCCTGGACCAAACTAATATTATTGCACTTTGTACCTACTTTTAAACTGGTAAATGTTTTTACTTTGTTTCAATTATTCTGTTAAGCGATTCCACGATTTTATCCCTGATATCTAAACACATCATTTTAAAACTTACCCTGACATGCTGCATTTTTAATTCCAACTTCTTAAATTATAGCCCTTTTGGTCAGAAATGTCAGCTTAATGAAATTGCAGATATTTCTTTAAAACACTATAATGTAAAGAAGATTAAAAGCAGTCTTGCTAACTAACTAACCAAGCCATCTAGCTTTGCAGCCAACATCTGGATAGCTCCTTATCCAACCAGGGAATGTTACAGGGTTATGCATTTACTTATTCAGAACTCTGGACATAACATTCATATTGAACTGGAGTTCTGCTCAGCAGGTTGAAGGGGCAGGTTTAAAGAGTTATACCACAGCTATCAGACAATGCACACGCTAAAGAAAGTGGAGTTATACTCAGTTAACTGATCTTGAGAAAAGCTGTACTAATACAAAACTAATGATCCTAATCAACCCTCGCCTCCTTTAGTTTTTCACATTTTCATTGATAACAGCTACTGAATGAACACAATGTCTGTAGTGTTAGTCTGTTATTTTGTCATCCAAGTTGTTCAGTAACAACCTCAGTGGTTTGCCTGATGAGAGCTGTCAATCAGCAGTGAAGAAAACACTGCAAATCATTCCCTCATTTTTAAATGTATTCTTAATGTATCTGATTCTTTTAAAACTAGGTAGATATTAATGTGACAATCACATATCAAAAGCTCAATTTGTTCAACACAACATGGTTACATGCACAGCTGAGTCAAGCTAAAGTTAAGAGTTTGACTTAGCTTAACTTTAATTAGAAAACAATTATATATTAGTAAATGAATTGGTAAATAATTAGCAGGTCCACCTGGGATTTTTATGAAGAAATCTGAAGAACTGGATCTTTGGAGCACGTAAGATTTTAATCTAGATGACCGTACACATACAAAGATGATTCGACCCCAAACTGTATTTTCTGGGTGTGTTTGGCTTGGAGAGGCACAATTTTGTACATTTTCCGCCATAGAGAAACTAACAAAAGCCCAGTTTTGGTCGAACAAAACAAATATTTAGTCTCCATCTACTGATGGAAGCATGGTGTAATATTCCTACGCTTGGTTTAACCATCTTTCAGCTTGCCTCCTCCCAGAGTCTCCCTACGAAGGGTTGCAGTTTTTTCCAACTAGAAGTTCAGCTGACCAATAACTCTGTTATGTACCACTACTTCACTCTGAATTTGAATGGGTTTTCTTTAAGACTGTTTTTTTTTATCTAAGGAAAGAAGCAAATCCTTGGTATAAGGACTCTGGCTGATTTTTTTTCTTTTAAAGATCCATTCAATCTGAATTTAGGAAAATTTGATGATTTTCAAGTCTTGTTTCTGTATGTGTATTTAATAACAAAAAAGTATTTGCAGCCCCCTAAGCTGTATACCTGAAAAGCTTTTTTTTTTTTTTTCCTTCTGTGAATTTCCTGGGCACTTACTGACATTGACAGCAAAATGCATGCGGTCACACCTTGTCCACCCTCATAAAACAATAAATAAATAAAGAGTGGAGAAGACACAGATTCATTCAGGCACACGTAGATTGTATGAGGGTCCTATCTGAGATTCCGATCCATTTACCATCACCCTTCCAATGCCTAAAAATAAGCAACTGAAACTAACCCGGCTGCAGACATGTTTGAAAGATACTGTTGGACTCCGCAGATTCAGAGGAATTTGGCAGTATCTGATACTATGCACTGGCATCCTGCCCTGGCATCCTGCACTAGGGGGGAAAAAAGGCAAGCTACAAGTTAATAGTGAGTATTTGTAAAGTACACAGTGCAGGCTGTGTACTGTCAGGACTAGTTAATTAAACATTTATTTTAACATAATTAAGGAGCTGAGTAGCTTTTTCTGATGAATAGCTTGTTTATTACGATCAGTCTGGAACTTCTCTACAAGAAAATCTGTCCTAATCATGGTAAATAAAGAAGTATTCATGCAGATGTGGGCTCGTGGACTTCTGACAAGATGACATCATTCTTTGGCCAAAAAGCCTTCTACAGAGAGGTATGACCAGAGACCACACTGCTCTGATTAGCTTGGGAAAGTAGGGTTTTGAGCTATAGTTGATTTACTTTTTAACATGAATCTGATTTCATCTTCTGGTTTTGTGATGACAGTTTACTTCGGTGGATTCAATTAATTTTGTCCTGTTGGATAATTTAATTTCACGTTATTGATTGAAACCATTCATTTGAGTCCATTCTCCCCCCAGTGTATTGTACTATATTGCATTGTTTCCACAGATCTCTTACAGAACGCTTTTATGAGCCATTCTTTTGCTCTGTAAAGTACTACACAAACACAAAGATGCTAAACAAATGCATCTGTGATGGGCGCTCATTTCTTTTATTTACCTCTTTCTGTTTGTCTCTATAATTGTTTTCTTGACATTATCAGACAAGTGTAAAATCTGCCTTACTGTGCTCAAAAGTGTGTAAACTAGCCTGGATATGAACTGTTCATAGCTCAAAATAGAAAATTTAAAAAAACAATACCCCAAAGATATAAAAGTTCTTTGTGTGATCTCTTAGCTCATCTAAAATTTGACTATCATCAGATTGGCCTTTTTAAAAATCAATCAAGCCATTCCAAACTCATATCTGCTGATAATGATCAATGTATTGGTGCAACTCTTCTACTATAATGAGGGATTCTCTGGCCTGACACTTAAAAAACAAAAAATACAACAGTTATTCAGATTAAACTAAGCTTTATATTACAACTAAGTCTTTGTTCATTGAATTACATTTCTATTGGAGCTAAGCCCCACTGAAATGGTTAAGACATAATCTAAGCAAATGGCTCAGACTGCACTGCTCAGACAGCAGCAACGAAGCCGCTCATCTTCTGCAAACGCCGCCTCCGCAACACCACAGAGAGCCCTCTAATCTGTGCCAATCAGATGACGCTAAACAACCATTTGTTGTTGAATTGGGCAGCAGTGCACACCCCCTCCTCGTTTCAACAACCACTGAAGACCCCAGCAAATAGCTGGAAAGGCAGCAAAAGCAGGCACAGCAGTGAGGGTGACAGAAATAGCAGAGTGGTGAATAACAGAGAAAAAGATCTGTGGTGTAATTAACATGGTGGCTGGGGGTTGATATACTGAAAAGAGATAAAGAAAGGGAGAGAAGTGAGTATGTTTGGGGGGGGGGGGGGGGATTCAAAAATGTATGCAGGGAAATGATGAAAAGATAAGTGAATTAAAGACCATCTTGTTTCAGAAAATAAAATAATTTGGAAGATAAAGACAGAAATGTCACTTGAAGAAACAATTTAAGTTACAGAGTAAACCTATAATTAACTAAAACGTAAACAGTAATTGTCAGGAACATTGTCTTGCTAAACACAAGGACAATCTCACAATATGTACAAATCAATAAGTATATGTTCAAAACTAAAATTGTTCGCTGAACAAGAAAACCCATTGAGTCATCAGGAAATACTGCGGCTCAATAGTTTAGAAATTGAGAAGGAGCAAACAGAAGTCTAGGGGATAATTACACATTTCCCAGCAGCAACAACTATTTAAGTTCCTTTAAATCTGTAATGCTAGGCTACTTTTTAAGGTAAATCATAGTGCATGCTGACTCCTATTTAACAAGTTCATAGTGTAAATTAGGATGCCCCGCTTTCTACTGACAAACTGCACAAGTGACTCCTTTAACCACAGAGAAAAAGCCAGGAGTAACAGCCATGGGAACAGAAGTGCAGATTTCCAAAATGGCGCAGCTCTGCGTGGGCAACAGTTCACTGGAACAGCGCTGCAGCAAGACAAGAGCGAGTAGGACTGAGAACGACAGCAGCTCACTCTTTAATACTCGCTATGTGTGGTGTCTGGGCAAGATGAACGAGGGACTTCCACAAACGTCCACAAAATAAAGAAAGCTCATTTAAATCAAAACAAGAGATTTCCTCCCAAGATCTTGACGTTAGAGGAAATCCACAATAAGAGATATTGTCATTTTACAATTTCTGCAGAGTTTAACCCACAGAAAGTGGGTAGTCATATTGTTTGTAGAGTAGAAATTTGAACATTTGAGTTTAGAGTACCTGTATTGTGCCAAGAGTGTGGGTCTGGAAACTCATTCAATAAATGACATCTTATTTAGGCCCTTATATCTCCTTAACTATTAAATCAATTCCAAAAGGACCACCAGCACTGTAACAACAAGGAATAAATTAAGCTAATAGCACAATGATGATCTAATGAAATTTCCTGACTAAATACTGAAGATTTTGTATGAAAAACTATTTGAACCAGATACTGCACTTAGAGGAATGTCTGCAGGTTTCATTTTACAGGACTGATGACAACATTTACATCATCTGTTACAGTGCCTTCATGCAAACTTTAAAAGCACAATTTTAAGGGGAAAATAGTGTTTCAAAAAAGTTCCACTTTCAAAATTTTGAGGAGACAAGGTTATAGGAACCTTATTACTCACATTACTTTAGATTGAGTCAATTGTGTTTCTCTCATTGTTTATAATGACTTCCTGGTGATAAAATAGAAGGTAGGCAAACATTTTTTTAAACAGAACATGCTCATAACACCAATATCCTGCAGTAAATCTCAATGGTTACCATTAACTTCTGTCTTTAATTTACTACCTTTTCAGGCTGTCTTTAAGATGTAAATTCCACATGTGTAGAATGCACCAATTACAACATTGTTTGCTCATCAAGTTTTTTGGAGAAACTCAACTTAATATGCTGCTATTCACACTAAATCGGAAACAAGAATTAATATTTTTTTATTTAAAAAAGGAGACAATATTGGCTGATGAAAGTCACTGGAAACAATTTCTCACAGAGCAACACAGACACAAAAAAATCATGTATTCAGGATCATTTGTCACTCTGACACTAATGGAGTATGATCAGTCTTTTGCAGCATAATAGCAGCAAACTATGCATAATGTAAAAGGAGCAAGTAAAATATTACACATTTTTCATGTTTTCTGGGATCTTTCTCATAATAAAGAACAGAGAAAAAATAATATATGTAGCACAGTAGCTGTTTATGCCTTGTAATGAGGTAGAAAAGTACAGTTGGCTGTAAAGTGAACTGAATATATAAAAGGATTCTGTTCCATCCTGTTACTTTGTGACCCAGGGCTGTGCCAGCATGTGCGTTTCCCAAAGAATCTGTCTCACATTCTAACAGGATACATATCTCAGCCACTTCCTGCTTCCCCTGAGGAAATGAAATGTCCGACAGGGAACGAATGAGCAAGTCAAAATCAAGATTCCAGTCTGGATGAGCTGGAATTTTTAAGAAAAGAGAAACCACTTAAAAACAAGTTCAACAATACCTCCACAAATACAAGATTTTCCACTTGAGCGTTATGGTATCTTAACATTACTCTGCCGCTTTTATAACATACTTTTTTTTTCATTTACAAGGTTTTACATTCCACTTTACTCTGTTAAATTTGTTTTTTAGTGGGTTGTGTGGGTTTATTTAAATAGCATCTTTATAACAGATGTCACAAATTGCCTCAGACTAATGTGGCTTCTTTTGTTTTCCTAATGCAAACACAAAGCAATAACAATCTCTCAACTGTATATAGTCTCCCCAAAAGGTCTGAAAAATAAATCAACTCGAAGAACAAACATATAATTTGCACAGCAGCCTTTGTCAGGACCACAATTATAAACCACAAGGTGAAAATAGTCAAAAGTAGAATCTACATTCAACATGATACACCAATTTGCTGAAGTTACACTGGACAGCAATGAGCCAAAGTTATGCTGAGACCGTCGTAAAAGCTTACATACACGCTGAATAAATTGCAGCATTTGCACTTGGACAGCTACTGACAGGTAGGCAGAGGTTTTTGCCCAATTACAGCAAGAAAGGGATGAAGCAAAACGACACAAACCTCTAGACAACACTTAATGAGCATGTGGTATGATTGCTACGGGATTCAACTGTGCCCACAGCAAGGCCATTCGATTGGTACAGAGTGGCCAGAATGAAGAAGCAGAGAGAGCGACAGAGATAGAGGGAGAGATAATGAAAGTGAGAAGGATTGATTCCTCTCTCAATGTGAGAGTATGTGGGAGGATATGAGATGCTGAGACTGAAAGTGGGAAAGAGATGGATGCAGAAAGTGTGTATTCAGTCCATCAAATCAACTATGTCTCTCTTTTTGATCTATTAATCCATGTATTCATGGATTACATCCACATTGAAATAGGCCTAAAAATTTGTCTCACTGCATACAAACCCATTGAAGTCTGTAACAACAACCTACACCATCTGCGTAATGTGGGATATGCTTAAGGCAGAACAAAACCTGGAAAAGAGGGCAAACATATGTCAGGAAGAGAGTGCTCTTTTCATAGACACTCCATTTCCATTAGGGGGAGATTTAATGGGCCGTAGAAGATTTGAAATCCCCATTCAATCAAATCTAATGTTTTAAACACAATGCAACTTACACAATACCCCACTTATACCCACGTATATGTCCCAACACTTACATAAAGTCATTTGATGGGTATTTCCAGTGGTATTTTAGAGGTTGTGATGAGGATGCCACAATATAAAATGGTATGAAATGAAAAGTACATTTATGACAGAAGGAAATTGCAATAATACATGATTTTGATTAGACAATTATTGGGATCTGAGTTTAGCTGATAGCAAATTATAGGTTTTTACAGTCCTTACCTCCAACCTCGAGTGGAATTTAATTACAAAAACAAAGAAGACAAATCAAAAACTAATTAACCTCTTCTTGACAAGAACGTATCATGAGATACGTGCAGTAAAGAAGATCATTGCACACACTAGGAAGCGCCACTCCTTATATGTAACGTACCAAAATTACAGGGAGAAAATCAGCTAAATGACTATCAAGCATTGGCATCCAAATAAAACAAATATGCAGTTGAAACGCCAAGCAATTAATGTAACAAAAATATGACCACAGAACTGTTTATTTTAGCACTTCTGTTAATTACTCAACTTAAAGCAAACCAATGTGTCATATGAAAGCAGACGCTGCCGATTACAAAGATGTCTGTCTCGACACTGTGGGGCCGAGACAGTTTTTTTTTTTTTTTTAAAAATCATAAATGCTGTCTTACTTTTGCTGTTTTGTGGTTAAAAGTAACCCTCGATACTCCTGAATCTCACATGTTTCAACTTCCTTTTAAGACCCAAATTATACATATAGCCCTTGTTCTTGTGAAGATATACTTAATTTATTTTGGGTATGAGGGGGGAAGAAATAGGCCTTGTCAAGAAGAAGTTAAACACTTGCTCTAACCTCAAAGTCCCTCACCTTGACTATGAACAGAAATGAAAACACAGACAGAGCTGGTGTGGTTATGCCTTAGCAGCTGACCAATGACAGCAGGCTGGGATTTCAAGGCAGAGCGGTGTCCCCAGCTTCCCTTCATACAGGAAACATGCAGATAAGCGGAACCAAATAGCACTCTGCCAGCTGTTTCAGAGGAAGTGTATTATTCGAGACTGAATACAGATGTAGGCCCCGTTTGTAATACCCTGTAATCAGACATCCTTACATAATCATTGTTGCACGTGGTTGACTCAGATAATCTCACAGCACAATAAATACATTGAGTTACAACAAAATATCATGTTAGTTTTACAGCTCAACTTGAAATCTAAAGTAAAAGTCAACCTTTTTCCTCACATTGCTGTAAAAGTACCAAAAATCCTAACAACTAAATATGTAGGAAGATGGGTTTAGCGGTTAAAAGTTAGCCTGGAGCTAATAACCTGAACCCAATGGACACCTAAGACCATAAAAACAAACCATGAGATGGCATTTTTGTTGTTCTACACATGCATTAAATTTGCCACTTATTTGAATATTTATTTAAAAGCATATTTCCCCTAATTCTTAAAAAACATTTTCAAAAGATATACCACAAATTCAGATTTCATTTCTATAGTCAAACAGCCTCAGTGACTTTTAGAGGTTTTAATTAGAAGAAATGTTTTGATTTTATTGACACGAGTGTTACTTTGGGATCCTGGTGGCTATTAAATAATAAAACAATCTAACACTTGAATTTTTCTACAGGCTTTCCGTTTCATCTCCATCTCATTATATTCCGTTCTCCCACTTTCTATTATCTCCACTTCCCTGGTGTGTTTCTTTTTCACCCTCCCAACCATTTCTCAATCCTTTCCCCCCTCATTCTCCTCCTCATACATGTGTGAATATAGTAATGTCTGTATATGTGTGTTTGTGTGTGGGCGAGAGAGGAGAGGAGAGCAGGATTGCTGGCTGGAGGAGGAGGTGGAAAGAAAGAAAAGAAGTGAGAGAGAAATACTCGGTGAAACACAGAGAATTTACTGGAACAAAACATGCCGTTTCAAACTCAAAGATAAGGGCCGCCCACTCTCTAGTTTTATCTCACAGCAGATTACGCTGCATTTTTTAACTCGACATTAACAGTTTTATTATTACTATTATCATTCTTTAATGGCATTTTAGCATCCAAGTAACAACTTCTGAACCTGCCGTCTGTCAATTGCTCAGAATGTGTGAATCCATATTTCCAGAAGCTTTAGCCTTTTGTTCCCCATCAACCTTCATGGATAACAAAAACTACATCTGCAACCCTTTTACTAGTGAGGCAATGCAGAAAGAATGGTCTGTTAGTGTAAATAATAGTTAGGGTTAATAGTTCTAGATGTACTCTTGCACAATCGTGTGGTTTGATGAAAAACAATTGCAGGTAAAACTGCTTTTACAGAAAAATTATTTAAAACACCACAGCATCTTCGCTTGGTTAATGCACCGAATGTGTCTATTCCAAAATATTTGTGTTTCTTTTAATTATTCTCTGCTTATTTTACATGCATACTGTAGTTCATAATCTTGTGGAATGAAGCCTTCTCTCTGATACTTCAGGGTATGACAAAGCAAACTGATTTATATTCATACATAAGGCAACCTAATTATGGCCATATTGCTCCCTCCCACAGTGCTTCCTACTGATGATTATAATGTTTTGCCTCATCTGTCCACACACTATTGTTCTCTTTCATTCTGATCAAAAGTTTTAATATAAAGGTGGTCCAAATCTGAGGTGTGCTACACTATTTTTGTATGGATTCACAAAGTAACAACGACTGAAGATGTTTTCCAATTATCCTTGGGTTCCTTTTCATCACTTTCAGGATTGCATGTTGTGGCCTTGCAAACTAGAAAAGGAGCATCAAGAAATTTCCTGAATTTATGAACCATTTGTCTGATTGTGGACAAAGGAACAATTATATCTTTAGAAAGTGGTTTTATTATTGTTTCCATGATGGATGCATGGTTCGAATAAACAAATCTTTAATGAGAGGACCTTGTCAGTTGCCAGATTTTGTGTCTTTATTTTTTTCAAAGGGGGAAAAGATCTACGACAGAATGCAGATGCTTCCAATGTCACCTATTTAACTGAAATAATAACCTTCAAGCAGCTTTTGTTTCAGTAAAACAAAGTTTTTACACTTTATAGCCAAGGCTGGAACTAAGTGTGTTCCGTGTCTTTAATATATTTAGTCTGGTTTTCTCTATACTTGCGTTTTACATGAAAATCAAACAATAACAAAGAAGTAATCAGTGTTAAATCGTGATCATTCAAAATGTGTTGGCAGAACACATCAGCTATGACAACTGTAGGCATCTATTCAATCCTAACCAAACCAGCTTATTGACAGTAGATCAAATCTAGCCAAGAATGTTAAAAACTCACTGATGACCACAGGGTCTCGTCACCCACGGTGAACCACAGAGGACAGTCTAAAAGCTATTTGGTAAACCTGAAACAGAAGAAAATATACTGTCAAATGAAGAAGGATGACCAGTTAAACTAACCAAATGTAAAACAATGCTTAAAGAAAAGGAATTAGACAATTAAACAACAAATTATCATCAAATAATACTAAATGAAATAAAACACCCCAAATGATTCACATGATGAATATCTTTAAAGCAAAGTTTAAATCAGTGTGGGAATAATGAGCTGATTATAAAATAGACTGCTATGAAACAAATAATGTCAATTGTACAAGGAATGAAAACATGAGGACAAAAAAGAAGTGACCGCCAGGTAATGTGTGTGCTCAGAACATCTGGGGCCTGTTCTAGAAAGCAGGTCCAGCAGACTCCAGTCTAATCCGAAACCTCGAGTTGACAAACAGAGTTTCAGGTTCCAGAGCTGCTTTGGATTCTTTCAATAAACAAGGAGTACATTAACCCAGAGTTTCGCAAAAACCACAATAAAAAGCAATCAGATAGATACCTGGATTTACCACGGCAACAAAAAGCGTGCCAATTACTGTTCAATGAGATATTCATTGGGAAATAATAGCGCCTCTATTTGAGGGCCATCTTTTATGTATTTGGCGTAGGTAAAGAGGATATGCTGAGCCTTCTTTAGAAAATAATAAAAAAAACACATGGCGTTACATCCAATCACCATGCAACTGACCAATTTAATGTTTAAAGCAACGCAAAGTCTCTCACTTGGTTATGAGCGCTAAAAGCTAATCAGCATAAAGGCAGTGCTTAATTTAACAGTGTCTCTTAACATGGTTGTTATGATACCAGTTCAAGGACCATCAGAGACACAAACAAGACTCTAAAAACCATCGTGTTTATAATGAAGCAGAAGCTTTAATTGACACATTTTAATGAATGACACTCATTACAGTAGTTACAAAAGAGGTCTGCATGCATAATAATTACCAGCTCTTGATAGTATGCTGAAGTAAAATCCTAAAACATGCTTCAAACTAAAATGCAAATGATGGAGATAGTCAAAGCCAAACAAGAGGGCAAAATTGACAGCTCAAATCAGTCTTGTGGAAAATACTTTGAAACAAGTCACACACACTCCAACACACATATTTAATTTCCTCTCCATGGAGGCTGGCTGGATTTCCTGAAGAACCAAAGCAGGAGAAGCTGCCAACTCTGCACACTGTAGAAACACTTATTACAAGTTCCATCTGTGTGGTCCTGTGAAGCTATCTGATGTGACTTTATATGATTAACACTCAAACTTCTGCTTCCCCTCCAGATATCACAGATTATGTTAGTCCTAAATCATGGTTTGACAGATGTAACAAATCTATGGGGGAGCCTTCACTTCACGTAATAATAGGTGGTATTGATAAGTGCAAGTTAATAGTAATGAGATGAAGACTTATTGGAGGAAGGATTTGAAATTTCAGATGCCGTGCAGCATGATGTCTTCATTTACAGATTACATTATGAGCGAGTTATAAACCCCACTCAGACAAGGGATGAGTAATGTTAATGGATTCTGTTTAAAATGACAGCATTGAGTAATTTTGACCAAAGTCATTTTGCATTGACGTTTATCGTTGCTTTATTTAAGCATACCCACTGTGATGGCAGCCAAAGCCCAATCCATGGTAAAAATTGGAAAATATATATTTTTTTACCTTTGGGGTCAATAAAATTGTCTGAATCTGAATCTTAAACCAGCCACATACTGTCACAATAATTTATATTATCCTTGTGTTTGCTTTGCTTTTGTGAAATAATCGTTGTTGATGTTTCAGCTTGTTGAATGAAAACTAACTCAAATGTTTTATTGTTGTCATAACTAAACAAACAAAATAAAAAGTACAGAAGTGACAACTAATTAGTGCCTCTTGATTAAGTCTGATCGGATATACAGACATGTCATCTGTCTCGACACATTCCATATGATAGCGTGCACAGTTTGCCTCTGCCTTTTTCCCCTGGATTTTACCATTTTTCTTAATCTCATATTTTCTCTTGATTTTGACAGGATATTTCAAAATGTTATCCCGCACACATGACGGGTTGACGATTAAAAAAAAAAGATAAAACAGTGTTTCATGTTTGGCATATTCCCTGGTATCATTGTTCCAGTTCAATCCTAATCTCTGAACTTTGTTATGTTTAGTCTGAAAACCCATCTTTATCCTCTGAGCCTAAAGCAGTCATCATCATTAACATCTCTCCATACACTAAGCTATTAGTAAAGACTGCTGACCTGGACCTTGTACTCTCCGTGTTGTTTTTCTGAAGCCTGGTATTCTGCCTAATGAAGCTTGCTAATGGTGCTTTCATGTCTGTCAAAGAAAAACTATCTTCTCTGTGCAAACTAGAACACATGTACACAGTTGCTCAGTACCCACTCACAGTATCTGCAACTATTCAAAGTTGCTTGCTTGATAAAAGGATGAGCATAGCTACAGCATGACTCATCTATACATCAGAGCTCTCTTATCAATCATATTGTTAAATTTACGATTTTCAACGGGTGGGTATGCGAGTGTGACTTCCCATATCTATTCACATTTAAGATGCATGGTAAATTAGCACTAAATCTTGAATGAAACATAACCAACTATGTGGACTACCTTTATTCCATGCCAACTGGATGAGACTGCTGCAACGTGATTTAACTTTGACTTAGTAAAGACGCTTTCACAGAAACTAGTTCATTAGTTGTGTTATCATTAGCTTATCATCGTACCCCTTGTTTAAACACATCTTTAAAAAAAGCAGTTGATGCCTCAGGATTTGCATGGCACGAAACAGTTAAATAAAAACCAAAGAGTCCAGTTTTGACAGCAAGAGTCCATCAGAAAACACAAGATGAGACAGAGCATTTATTCTCAGTAATGCAATGACTTATACAACAGGCTACATAATCTTTTACATCTTTCAAGGGCAATACAGGAAGCTGTGAGTATGACCAATGCCGAGACAGACTGAAGGCCAGTCAGTAAAAGAATATATGTTTAAAACATATATTGTAAAAGGGAGAGAAGCTTAAAAAAAAAGGAGGGAACAAATAACTTTGAAGAAGTGTGTCAAACCAAGGCAGACAGATGATGAGGTGGGAGGAAGATACAAGTTTTGAATATCAGAGAAAAAGAGGGAGGGAGGAGATAAAGAGACAAAACAACTTGGAGCAGGTTAAGGCCTAAACATGAACTGGTGTTAAACTGGCCAAAGCTGCAAGGTTCTGTGGATACATTAATCCCAGCTTTTCTTATTAACAGAGAAGCAAATGCATTTAGATGCTTCAGTTTAGCATTAACTTAAAGTTTAGGGTATCCCACCTGCCTACTAGGTGAAGTCAAATATCAATGTAAATTCACACTGCAAAGTAACCCATAAATGTAAACATTACAAGATAAATTGCTGACATAATTAAGACACGAGTCTTAGTATAAATATGCTTTGGCTATAAAACAAAGCCCAACATGGGGGAAAAACAAATTATGATTTTTGCTTCTTTTTTTTTGCAGCTTCAGCATAGAAATCATTCTGGGATTTATTGGAGTTTTAAAAAAGCCTATGCTCAAGTTGCAGGTTGTAGAATAGACAATGTCCAGATGTCTGGCGGGATGCACAAAATCCCAGAAGATGATTTAGGTAGTTCTCTTCCAAGGAAGTTACTGGTAGACATGGCATCTTTGAGCTGAGCACAAAATCCTTGGAAGGATGAATGAATGGCAACAAAGGCAATGTTGTGACGGTGTGTGTGTTTTGAATTATTTTATAGACAATGAAAGTCTATGACCCAGACTCAGAAGTGAGTGGAATTTCTCACCAGCTTAAAAATAACACACAAAAATCTGAATGTTTGTTTTGATCTTTCAGAGGATTCTTTGCCAAATAACTGAAGAATCAATGTTAAAAAGGCATAGAAAATGTTGCACTGTTTACTGTACCATACAAATCCTTGAGCTACCTCAAACATGTGGAAACATACATTAAAAAGAACATATAAAGGCTAAAACAGAGTTTGTACAAATCTATTTTTTTTAAATTACCATTTTGTAAGACTTTATTCTTCAACACATCCTGAAACTTCTCAGACAAGCTTTCTTTTCAGTAGTCTTCAGGAAGTCTAGGGCTTCATGAGGGACTTTCCAAAGCTCCTCTTTGAATGTTGGCTGCCCTTTGCTCCGTTCTTTGTTAAGATAACCCCACACTGCTTCAGTAATGTTGATGTCCAGACTCTGGGGAGGATTCATCACTACACAAAACCTGTTGTCACAAATTTTCACTCCAGTTCTTGTTACTTTTAGCATACCTTTGCCCTTTTTCCTGTTTCCCATCCCATTAACAATGTAATGAACACTAAATGGACCAATTGAAGGTTCAGATACATCTCTCAGATTATGTGCAATGTCTTTTCTGGACTTTTGTTTCTTGCTTCTGAAGACCATCACTCTCAGATACCGCTCATCTGCTGTAGACAGCTTTTTAGACTTGACACTCGAAAGATGAACCCCATGCCATGCTGAGATATGCAAAGTTCTGTGAGAATCACCTTGTTGGTGCAGATACAATTTCATGCCTGTCAAACTATGTTATCTTTGCCATTTTTAGTAGAATTAACTAAAGAAATGGGAACAAATTATGTCTTTACAACAAGATGCAATTACAAAGTACCAAAACAGAATTTAAAATTGGTTCTTTGCTTAGTTGTTTGTTATAAGTAGTAACAACATTGGTTCATCCAATGAGTTGGGTGTCTTTTAAAAAGCTCGGATAATTCATAGGTCAGTGTTCAGTGGCTTCAAAATAAAACCACATTCCTTTGAAGATGATCAGTTGCAAGGGCTGGACTGAAAATGTGTGAAAAAGCAGCCAAAGAAAAACTTTGGAAAACCCTTCAAAAAGCCTGAGAACAGTTTTTGAAGGCCATAAGATTACTAGAAAGAATTCTTCGGTATCAAGATATCTAAAAAAAAAAATCCTGTCTGACACGAGACTTTTGCACAGTGCTTTATTACACTCTTATACCAGAAGAATTTTTCAATTCATTATTCTCAACATTGATGGTTGCGAGTCTGACATAAGATGCATTATAATTTCACTTTCCCAGCTTCTTCAAAAGAATGTCAAGAAAACAGAAGAAACAAAAGATGTCATGCAAGAAAAGAAATAACCTCTTTCGTAGTGACACTTCTTCCTGTTCTGGTCTTATCATGAAGACTGATGAAAGCCTGTCCCTGCTGCGATACAGACAAGGGAGAATTAATATTCATGATGGCTGTTTTTCTTTTTTTGGTATTCTTCCACAAAGATTTCAAATGACATGAATTAGGCTTGACCAAATTACGCTTGCACCAAATTGCTAATGTAATCCATTACTCACACCTACTGAGACAGAAATACAATGTTGTCATGCGTGCCGTTAGGTTTTCACTTCCTTTCTACCTGAGAAACATTTAACTTTGAAGAATAATTAACACCTTGAAGTGCTTCTTATGTAACCCACTCTACCTTTGAATGAGCTCTAATCCTCAGCTGTCAATGCTTTTACAGGACTGAAAAGAAAAAGAAAAGCATTGCACAGATGCAAAATCAACAGCTTTTTTTTTAAGAGGCCATAAAAATACCATCCTAACAACCTATGCTAAAAGAATGAACCACAATACAACTGAGTCAATAAAGTGTGGGAAAAGACTAGCTACAGAGAGGGAGGGGATGAGCATAACATATAAAGCTCCATGAAGGTTTATGGGGAGACTTAAAGCACTTGCAGAGACTCACAGTGCATCAAATTCTCAGTAGATCTCCTTCCAAAGCCATTTCAAGACAGCATAAGCAGCTTTGTTCCTTTGCCACCTATCCTCACTTTCTGCCCATTCTAAACCCATCTCCACTGTTTTGGGCACAATTCTTAAATAGAGTCTCAGCTGCCTGCTCTTCACATTCCTCAGTATTCCTCTCCCACACTCTGCTGCCCTTTGGAAAACTGGGATACATGGCCAGCAGAGTCAGTGTATCAAATCTGTTTGTCAGTTAAACCTTTTTCAAAGTAGAGCCTGGATTAGGTCTGCTTTTAGCTGCTGCTGATGCTGTTGTTCAACAAACCTGGCTTGAGTGTTTGCTTGCACTGGCGTCCGAGGATATTTGACAAGCCAAGGTATGCGCAAGGTTCCTAATTTTCCAGAAGTTCACCCAACGGACAAAACCTGTCAATATCATTACAGAAACTGTATTGAGAAGTGCGTAATAATAACTGCTAATGAACCTTTTTGTGTGTGTTTGTATTTGTGTGTGTAGATTTTAAGGAATTTTTTTTTTAAATAGGAAAAGAGAAACATAAAAAAAAAAAAACGGTCTCTGAAGAAGCCTGAGAATCATCTGCACAGGGAGGAATTGAGAAAATGTGGCAGAGAGGAAAAGCATGACCGAGTAGCAGATCCTCTGCTATGGCTGTAAATCACACCAAGGCTGAGGTCTACAAGCAGGAAAGGGGGAGTGTAAAGTGAAGCGGAGGGAGGAAGAAACTAAAGGAGGCCAAAAGAGAGTTAAAAAGATGGGTTTGCCCTAAGAGTGTGCGATGGATAAAAACATAAAAAGATCAAGTGAAAGAGGGGAGCAAATATTAAAAACAGAGGCTGTGACTAGGGTTCAGGGGTTCATCTGGAGAAACCACTCTAAGATGTCATCTGCAATTTGCAGTGAGCACAGGAAAAGCACAAAGCTTCTATCAAAGTGACTGGGAGCCAGGGAAGTGTTTGTGTGCATACTCTTTCAAAAAGCCACCTGCACCTGATGCAGACAGTGGGAAGCATTAAGATTTAATCCTTGTGGTCAAAGCGTAACCATAAAAAACTTAAAACTCTTTCATGTCTCTGTCTAACCACTATTTGGTTAAATAACAGCCTCAACAGTTACTTCAATAGTGTGTGCTGGTCTGTGTGGAGCCTACTGGGATCCAACAGTGTGGTTAAAAACCTTAGTGAGAGCTATAAATCACCGTTACCACATCCCAAGCCTCAAAGCTCATAAAACTTCAGACCACAACAGGCTGACAACAAAAACATGCTGCTCTCCGTTTTATGTTCTTCTCCATTTTCATTTCTTTTCTCGTGTTCAGACTATAAACAGCAGCTGTGACTGGGGTAGCCATAGCACCACCAAGTCGCCATTTAGACTCTTGCCTCTCGTCTCCAAGGTGATTCTTGGTTGAATATTTTTATTATTTTTTTTAAATACTTTCGCCCTTCTAAAAAAAAAAAAAAAAATAATAATCATCATTTTTTCCTTTCTTGCCAATTTTGCACCATTTGCAAAGCACCTCATTGATGTAGACCATACATATGTGTGACTACATTAATAATGCAGAGCAAACTAACACATTTTATGACAGTCAGCCTGCAGACTTTGCATTTTGTACTGTAAAAAATGCTTTACTTGCTTTAATGGCTACAGATAAATCGCTATATAATTGACAACCAAAGTATTCACTTTGGCAAACACAAATGGTTCCATTTCTTTCGCAAAATTCCAATCCTGCTGCTTCATACTGAGTAAGTATTGGAGTTTAAAGATTGCATTTTTCATAGAACATTAAGTCATAAAATTTAAATCAGTGCTAGTGAGTGATATGCCTATTTACCAACCACAAACAACAGCACTCAAAGCTAAGAAGAAAATGCTGCGCCAGCCTCAAGGTAAATAAAAGAGAGAGAAGAAAGCGTGTGCCAACGCTTTTAAACCTGAAATCTGAAGACACAATCCCTGTACTTACAGCAATTAGCCTAGAGTCTTGTTCTCTCTCTTTTCTTTGTTGTGCTGACACTCCGAACAATCTGAAAGCGCCAGACAAAGTACCCTGTAGCATCATTACAGGCAAAGACAAAACAAAGTCTGACAAGTTGTGTAGGAGGACAGCTTGAGTTAACTGATCAATTTAACAGGGGAAAGTTGGCAACTGACAATAAGAACATGTTTTGACAAACAGAGAGATGGCTTTTTGATTGGTGGTGTAGCTCTACATTTAAACTTTAAGTAATGAATAGCAAAACAGGGAGAAAGCAAAAGTCTATTAGCATGAAATCCAGCCAAAAGTCATATTTATCTTAAAGCATGTCATGGTCAATTCATTTAGGGCTTCTTTTAAGTATTTTTTGCTGTTGTTAGTTTTTATATCGAGGTATTGTGCTATTCCAAAAACTTTTGTGGTTGTGCTTTACAATCTTTTTGGTCAGTTATACACATTTGTGACACCACAGTAGAGGCAAATACTAAATATTTCAAAGAGCTATAGTTTGCTAACCTTGTATGCTTTAAGCCTACATCATGGTAATCCCCACATATATATTAGTAGTTGCTTTAAAACTGAACACAAAGACTGGTTTGTATCAATTAGGTCGGGCCAGCTGAGAGGCAAAATGCTACGAGGCCATTGGTCACAAGATGTCGAAGAAGATTGACATCTGCATGCTTAATGGTCGTGAGAAACTGTGCACAGGGGTTCCTCGGTTAACGCTGCTATATGGGATGAGAGGGCAGGAGGATTAAGGCTGCAGACAGCAAGCCCTGTGACACTTTGACAGATGTGAGGTTTTGCACCTCCCAAAGCAAAGGGGTCTTTGAATAAAAGGCCTACTACTATGGTTTCTTAGCAGTGCCCTCAGCCCCACAGCTCAATACCAAAGAAAGGGTCAGGCCGTTGCTTGACTACCGGCATTTAGGGCTTTTCCTGGCTAAATAAAACAATTAAGTGTGAGGGCTGGATCTTCTTAGGGTTCACCTTTACCACCCTTGCATTCATCACAGTCAGCCATGCTTGACTAGTATTTTCTCTCCAACTTCTTGAGATTTCATCTGCACTTTAACCAACCTTAAAATCCCATTTCTTTTAATGTCTTCCATTCACATTTATGTCATATCAATACCCTGTCTTGCTACAACTGACTTCTTGTATTCTACTGATATTCTAACTCGTGTCCGTCTTTCAATCTCCAATTATCGCCAATCTTTTTACTTATCCTATTAACTTTAGAGCTGAAGCAGGGCTGCGGAGTAGGGTTTGAATCAGTAAGACAGTTTCAGAGCCAAAGCACAAACCTGGTGCCAGCTGATTTCCACCATGCTCTTATTGTATCTTGTCAGACGGACTAAAAATGATTCAACTTGGGAGAGCCTCAGTAAAGGGAAACTAGGAGAAAAGGAGTTCCTGCTGGGTATTTTAAGTCAATGCCAGCGGCTTATCTAGTTGGTCCTCACTCTTTCTTCTGATGCTGTAGAGCCCACAAGGAAGTGAAATGATAATAGTTTAGTTATCTATAAATCCTGGCATGACAGATATGTCATAAAAGTTTTATGTTCCTCAATTACATTATCATCATTGGGACAGGAATGCCAGAAATAGAAATGTTAAGGAACAGGTCCACCAACTATCAATGAAGCCCTGGGTAAACCAAAACAGACTGCATTTCTTGGAGTAGCTACAATTCTTTAAGTGCTGATGTCCCTGGTCAAAGGAGATGCCTTTGGATGGATTTCAACCAGTGTTCAAAACATAACCTGTTACATGCATGAATTTACTCCTACATTCTTGATTAACAGAGGTCTCAGAAGGAAAAACAGATGAGTTTTTAATGACAAACACTCCAAATCGGGCATTTTAAACAGAGCTTATTGTGTGACAGACCCCTTCCTGTAAGACATCTGTTGCATATTATTCAGTCTTAATGCTACTGGCATAGTGCGCCAAGAGAAACTCATCAGTCAGCTGAGGAAATTCACAGTTACTGAGTCTTCACACAACTTCCTGTCCACAATCACTGAGTAACACATCGCCAACATGAGAGGAGAAATTTGTATGCCTTAGTACACAAATTGCATAAAATATTTCCTTCTACAGAACGATATGACAGGATATTTCTCCAAATAAAGAAAGGATAAGAAGGTGTTTAAAGAAACAGATATCATTAAAAAAAGAGAAATAAATAAATAAAAAAAAAACATTATTTGATTGCTGCTGTTAGAAGCCTGCATTATCATTACACCCCAAGGTTTCTGACAACACAACTGTGCTGCCATGGCAACACAGTGCTGGAAGAGCGATGTTGGTGCTGCAGTTTTGTGTCTTGCCTGTTTTGCTGACTACATGTGTGAGTCTGTTTAATGTCAATCTGCTCATTGACCTAAACTTTAATCCTGAACCCTCTCTGATGAGCGCAGGTGGACACATCAGTCAGCCTGGCTGGCACTACTTCACCCATGGGCTAAACAACAGAGCACAGCTGGGTTCATCTGATGTTATGCAACCCTGCACCACCCCCGCAGCCCTTGTTCACACCATCCTTCTCCTCCTACTCCACCTCCCTTTTGTGCACCATTGGCTATTTGCTTGAAGAGGTGCACAGAGAGACAACAGTGCTCTACTACTGACACAGCTTGTGAGGACGTGTGTGTACAATACAGCTTAGCTAAACTCTTAAATCTTTAAAATGAAGTTCCTGCACAGAAAGAGAACTAACTAGAGACAAGCAACTTATTATTTAACACGGCTTCATAGTATTAGCTTGTCATTCAGTATGTAGCAACATAGCTTTAATTGATTAAAATTAGTAATGAGCTTGCAATCCATCAATCATCCCACTGATGATTCTGCCTTTGATTCTTGTAAAAAAAAAAAAAAAATGTTACTAAGCAATACATGCCAAAAGTGGAATTGCACCAGTTGCCTGGCAACATTACCTTATTTAATCTCATATCGGGAAGCAACAAGAACCACTGGTGCTTTGAGCTACAACCCTCTAGATACTTTCTCATCTCGGGTACAGACTGTGATGTCCAACTACAATCATGCTATTCAAGTCATCTGAGAGCCCATTACATCTCTACTCATGACTTCTCACAATTATCAACATGATCCCACACACAGGCACAAACTTTATTTCAATTCATGGAGCAAGTTAGTTATTATTTTGTTAGGCTAAGACGATTTTCCCAATCAATGTCAGTGAAGAAATCATACAGAAAATGAATGCAGCTTGAAGTGAGTACATTCATTTGAATCCCTCCTCAACTTCAGTCATTTCCCCTGCAAGAGCTTCAGGAGATGCAAAAGTGCTTCTGGCAGTCATTTCATTAAAAACAACCCTGTGGCCCCTCATTGAACAAGCTTCTCTTCTCCCCTGTCCTGCTGTTATTAGAAAGTACCAGTGGGGCAGTAAACTCTCCAACAATGCGCTACTTAATGAAAACCATCAGCTATCACATCAACATCCACAAACCACTCATCAAGATTTCCTCCTCACAGCTGGTGAGACCCAACGGACGCATTAGCTAGAAGTTGTCAGAATGCCGTTGGAATGGATCAAAGCGCTGTGTGGTAAATCGCCTCCAATGACCATTTTAAGCGTTATCACCACAGAGCAGCCCACTCAGTATATGTGGTGGGATAACACGGCAGCATCAATTCATGATGGCAGGGAGAGATGCAAAGGAAGCAGTAAAGTAGATAGGAAGATTCTGCACTTGACAAAGTTGCAAACACACTAGATTTTTCCACAACACCAGAACAAAATTGCAAAATACCACTTAATACAGGTCTTTTTGGGTTTTAACTTTGACTGCATTTCTGAAATGCTTTAGTGATAAACATACAATTTAAGAAAATATTAATACCAAACTACCATTTAACTTAATCTCACAAATATAAGCTAGAGAAATATAAACACATTTAAGAGTGATTTATATATTATTTATTTACAAATGCTGCAGGCAGACTAGATTCAGGTCAGTGTATCTGTGCTTGGACAATTTCATGCTGTTGCAGTTCTTTAAGGGTGTTTTGTGTTTAAACTTTGAGGTCAAGCATGTAAACTCGTCATCCAAACAACAATGGTCCAAACAGGGATCAGAATATGAAATGCATGTGTTCTCATGAGAAATTTGGGGCTGCAGAAGACAGTTTGTGCTTAGTCCGAAAATTTTAAATATTAGGAGACTGTAAGGTCTGATCAGCTTTTCTGTGCTCAACGAATGACTAGATCCAGACTGTAAATATGAATGAACTGGAAGATACCCCTCCTCATCACAAGTAGGTGATTGAATTTGACAAAGTGGCTGCATATAAACAAATGTAAAACAGGATGCAGGAAAGTATACATAGAGGGACATTTGTGTCTTTCTTCCCCAAGCATCAGTGTTATACAGTGTATCTCTCCGGAGCTGTCACATAATAGTTTGAATATAAAACACCACTTCAATCATTTCATCCATTTAGACATCTGTGTGAAATATTTGCCATTATCAGCTGTTAACTCTTTAGCTTTGCTTTGTGAGCTCAAGAAAACTTTGATCATTGAATTTCAAAGAATTCATCTCCGACTCCCAGTGAACTTTTGAGCCACATCCTCAGAAATCCCCTGAAGATATTAAAGAGTCATCAGGTTAATGAGATGAGGCAAAGAGACAAGTTAGAGGAGAAAGACAAACCAAAGATAATGCCTCCAGCCACAGCTGTCGCTGGCAGGGAGGCATGAAAAGGCAGCAAATGTTAACATCTACGTAACAGCAGAACGTTGTGCTTGTTTCCTTTGGACATGACTATGACAGATGATCAAGAGTGTAAAAGGTAATCAGCTTACAGAATATGTGCGGATTAGTTTCCTGTTAATTAACACTGATTAATCAAGTTACTGATGTTATTAATAAACATCCCTTCACATGCAGACTAAGGCCAAACACCACAATTTCTAAATACATCCTTTTCTGATTGCTGTGAAACTGCACACATACATAAAGTTACTGTTTAGAAAAGGAAAACAACTACAAAGATATTTTCACTGAACAGCATGTGCTTTGCTTCTAATAAACACAAATCACATGAAGTGAGCCAAAGGAGCAAAGCTGATGATAACCAGGGCAGATAAACAGGACAAACTTGCTCTGTATTACTTGCTCTACTGTAACCACCAAGAACCTAGTCATCCATGCTAGATCCAGTGTTCCCCATAGGATTTGAATGTTGTAACAACAATTTACAGCTATTTTCTTAAGACCTTCCAAGAGATGGCAAATAGAAAAGAACTTTTAGCCAAAATGAATCAATATATATGTCAAAGTTGGCACTCCACCTTCCTTGGATCCCCAGCAGTACTCCACAGTTATAATTCTGTCTGTATTGACATACAAAATGAAAAACTTTATGTTTTCATGTCAATAGATTTATAATCAGAGCAAGTTCACACTCTGCAACAACAAAGCCTGCTAGAGTTAGTTTTTCTGCAGGAACATGCCTCAATCTGTGCAGCACTTCTAATTCTTCTTGTCTAAATAATCATTAACCAGTTCAACCCTGAGTAAATATTTTAAGAACCTTTGTTAACTAAAAGGAAAATACACACCTCTATGATAGGGACATAAACCGTATAAGCAGAAGGGGGGCTGGGAAGTGGGGCATGCAGATTTCATTGTATTTCAGCGTGTTGAGTTTAGACAAGGTTGAAAACGATTAGGTCATCCCCATTGTGTACACACAGCATTCTCACACATTCCTCTGCATGCCATTATAGAGCGGAGGCTCAGCTGAAACCGTAATAACATTTATCAAACATTTCACTTGGGAAAAAAAAGCATGAAGTTTGAAACTCTTCTCTAGCTTTTAAGGCTATCAACTAATAAGTCAAAACGCTCCCTTTCTTGGATGAGAAAACTGAGCAGAAAGGTTGGTGAGAAATGTGTATAACACTGCAAGCGCTACAGATAATACAGACCTTTTTCCTGTTTTGCTTTCTGCTCCCATCACCTGCAAGCCAGATGTTGAAAACCTGACACTGTGACTCAATTCATTTAGAAAACAAAAGAATTTGAATAATTTGTCTGCAGCTCCACTTGACCTAGTCTCCTCCTCTGACCTAGTTTAAGCCTGTCTGTAGAGTCGGTATAATCAATTTTAAAAAAAATCAATACCACGCTAATACAAGCAGCAGATTAATCACATGGCTAATTCTTCCAATATAAATTGCCTGATTTATCAAAACAATATAAGATTATAAATAGAATAAGTAGCAAGTTCCAGTTTCCCCCCCTCTCTCTCTCATTGTAACACTGCAGCCTTTGAGTGGTTGACTTTTAGTCTGATCAATAGAGCATTATTAAGGGATCTTGATAAATTGAATTAGGGTACTTAGATTTTTTTAAACAAAATAATGAAAGCAATCATTTCATGTAGTTCAAATATTCCTGCTACAAGATGAGCATCACATCCAGCTCTAGCAAGATGACAGTGAGGAACTCACCACAATCAGCAGCATCCCTCATTTTCTACAAGGATCTGCAAAGCAGGAAGATTGCTGAAGGTTCAGCCAAAAGCTGCGGCAGCTCTCACTAAATCAAGATGGATTATGTGTTTACTATCCATGGCATGATCAAGGACTTTCTTTGAACTAACAATCCCAAGCAAGATGTCTTTCATTATGAGGTTCTTCCTTTCATGGCACAATGACTGAACGATGGAGCTTCATTCAACTGACAAGATGCCCTTCATGCGAAGTCAACCTAGTTATTTTTTAGCGGGCATTCTTAAATTTAAAATCCCACACTATTGTGTTTTCTTCAAAGAAAACATTCATGCCACATGTACACTATATCCAAGTCAATGATCTCTGAAGTCCATAAATCATAACTATTGTATTAGATTTAGTTACTAAATATTTTAACTATGTTTTAGTTATCTGTAAAATGCAGGCTAAGGTGTTTGTGTAAGGTTAAGTTTATGATAGGAGTTTATCCTGCAGCTCCAAGATCTTTTAGAGCTGGCGAACCTGGACTTCTCCATGACTGAATATCTCCATTGATAACTCCAGATTCGGAGCACAAATTTGACAGAGCTTTGCTAATTCTTGGCTTTTTCATTGGACCTTCTGTACTTCCTGAGCTCTGAGATGTTAAATCACAGTGAAAACAGCTAACCTGGCTCCTCGTGTGACACAACCAAAGTTCTGCAATTTTGCAAGGCAGATTTTACACACTACTTGCATCTTATTTACTTTGTGTTTTTCACTGAGTTTATAAACTCCAGTATGTGTCCATATGTCTGCCTTCTGAAACAATGTGCAACTTTACTACTCTTTGCTCTGTAGTCTTCTGCCATATCCCCCATAGCAGGAATGTAAGCACAACATTGGGGCTAAAACCAGGATTTTAGGGGCTTTGACACTATAGAATTACTGTCCGAATTAAAGAGTAAAGGGAAAAAAATCTGCTAAAAGATGCCTTCAGATTGTGAGCAAATAACAGCAGTTTAGTCTTTTTGTTTTGACCACATCTTTAAGTGAAACATGTGTTCCAAGTTACATTACCAGAAACCTCAACTAGCCACAAGATCATCTGGTTTGCTGAAGCTCAGTCAAGCTTTAAAGCCAGAGATGAGACTCAAACTGACAGTGAAATTACTGAGACTGTCAATTAGAGCACACTTGATGAAACAATTTCAAAGCTTGTTAATTTTAAAGCCAGATTTTTCTCCCAGAACCATTTCTTCATACAGAGGCAAATTTGCAATGTGTGATATGACAGGAGACGACAAAATCCAAATAAATCCTCTTCATCATTAGTTAGCAAGCACCTTCTAAGTATATTGCTGATATTATAAATTGCGTGTAGTGCAGATCGCAACTAATAAAAAGAAAAAGCAAACAGATCACAGTTTTTTTCTAACTTCAAGTAGTAACTTTAATTTGTTCTAAGGTACAACTACATGCCACAATGTTTAAACAATAACCAAGAGACATCTTCCTTTAATCCTGCATGTCAGTGGAGGATCCTGACAACAGCACAAGAGAAAAGCATGGGTCTGTTAAGGAAATTGCTTTTGACCTTTAAGGCCACAACACACCAGCAGACGGTTGGTTGTCGGGAACATCAGGAGTGCAGGTGAATGTCAGTCACCCTTTCAGCTGATTCAACGCAGCTATATAACATTAACTTCGTAATTTTTCAAAGGACAGGAGTGACATGATTCATAAAAGCATGATGAATGCACTAAACAATCCACATGATGCCTTAGTTTGAGCAGAAATAAAACTGAACACATTAAAACATGCCTCAGATAAAGATATGCTAGATGCCAACAAACTGAACTTATAATGAGCAGGCTTTATACAAACCTTCTATTGTTTACATTTTTATCCGTGCAGTTTTCTGGATTCCTTGACTGAATAATGTAAAGACTAACGCTCCCTTCTGCACTGCAAAGTTTTAGTGCGTGAGAGCCAAATCTAGCAGTGATCAATTTGCAAGCTGTTGCCCCAACATCATCAATACCATTAGTAGTGTTTCCCCTACCATTATTTTAGTGCGGCGGCCTGCCCACCCAACGTCAACCCCCACCCTCCCAAGACGGTCAAGTTAATTTTAGCCTCTCCTCTG
>JAOXYM010000024.1:18579225-18600765 GCA_028567055.1 Leptatherina wallacei
AGGCTCCATCTGTATACGTATGTGAATTAAATGTTAACCATAATGAGCATAAAGATGTCTCCCCGCTTCAACACACACGACTCACATTAATGGGTCGCTGTGCAGAAGCTGACAAGCTCTTGGATTCATTGCATTTGATTCAGGTGTGCTGGAGCAGGGGAGCATCTGAAACCGGCAGGACAGTGGCCGCTTACCCCGCCTCTCACCTGATAGTAGCCGGGATAGGCTCCAGCCTCCCTGTGAGAAATGATTTAAGCAGGTCTAGAAAATGAATAGCTGGATTGCGTTGGATATTTTATGTTGACCTGTTAAATGCCACTAGCCAAGCAGTAAAGTTGGTCTGACAGTAAAGTTGATTTATATGTAGTACTACAAAGTTTACAGACGGTTTGAGGTCTCCAGAACTTTTCTCATCTCCATGCACTCAAAGTAAGTGAAGTTGTGCCAAAAACCTTTTTTCTGCTCCAACAAGCAAGTGAATCAGTCATTGCTGTACACTTTTACTGTTCTCTCATACTACCATACAAGGCTTATTGTGTGGAAGTATGGGGGAACACATGTAAGACAACATCAACTTCAGTCTTTCTTCTTCAAAAAGAAGCCATTTAAAAAATTACTGAATCCATTCAAACAAAACTCACACATTAAAAATATTATTTGCCAAAATGTTCATTGTTAAAAAAAACTGCTGTGAGGACAAACACTAAAACTTCATTCAAGAGGAGTTCAATTATGGGATAGCTGCAGTGATGACATGAAAACATGTCAAACAATAGGTAGATTTTATACAAATGAAAATAATGATAGGATTAAAAGATAAAAAACAAACAACGAGGCTTACTGAAAATTATTGTGTATTTTGATTACTATTATTATTATTGTGTTATGGTTTGTGCTAAATATCCTGATAAAATACTGTGAAAGTTTAAGTTATTATGGACAAAAAGGGTCAAAAGGACTATAAAAGAGTTTCGCTTCATCATTTACGCTTTTTGAACTTTGAAAGAATTTGATTTGGTGTTAAATGTTCACTTTTTTTGTTTGAAATTGTATTTCAAAACGAATGATATAAATAAAAAATAGAGATTGCCAACATAACTGGGATTCTTCTTTTAGTGTCAAAGAAATGTTTCTTATCTAATTCAAAAATCAGAAATACATTTAGAGACCTGAACTGAATGATTATTCAGACACAAACAGAATCATTTCAATAAGCTGAGTTATGTAACAGATGTGATATAACAGAAAAACAGGAGTATAAAGTAAATGATTTGTGATTTTTACACACCTCACCATCAGCACATCACTGCTGATAAAGGCATACACTGAGGCTTTTGAATCCTTAAATTTAACAGCTCACACCTGTCCTGTTTTTGTTGTTTTTGTTATTTTTAACAACTTAGCTGTTAACTGCTTTGTATAAATGGATGCATATCATACCATTAGGAACTGAGATTCTTGTGATCTAATTGATGCAACTGCGATAGACTGGTGACCAGTCCAGGGTGTGCCCTGCCTCTTGCCTGCTAATTACTGGGATAGGCTCCAGCCCACCCGCGACCCTGCATGGATTAAACGGTACAGAAAATGGATGGATGGATGGATGGCTCCAGCTTCCTGCAACCCTGAATTGGACTAAGCGCCTAAGCGGCACAGAAAATGAATGAATGACTGAATGAATAATTGATGCAACCCAATTTACAACCCCAATAAAGCCTCCTGATAATCCGCTGATCGATATTTTCGTGACAGAAATGGTATTTTTCATTTAACATGACAACTTTTTACAGAATGTACTGGAGGAGCAAGAAAACATCTCAGTGGTAACTCGGCTGCTTGCACATTGTCACATCAGGTCAAATCCCATTCAGGCTTTTAAACCAGTGTAGAAAAATGTGTCCTAGACCACTGCTAAATTTAGATCAATATATACTTTTATTGATCCCAAAACAAGGAAATTCGAAGTTGCAGCAGCAAGTGTTTAGGCAATAAGCAAATAAAAAATCATATAAAATAACAAGCAGAACGTACAGATACAGACGTCTATCTACAACAGAATACGTATAAGAATAAGATATAGAAGCATATAAGTTTTAAATATGGATGTAGAAAAACAAGTAAATTTAAGAAATAATGTGCAAATCCAAATAGAATAAAAGAAGTACAATAAAACAGCAACAGAATAAAAGCAGCAGGTAAAGCCTGGTGACTATCCAGGCTTTTCCCTTCTGCAAGAGGTGAATTATTGAACAGTGATGGAACGTGGCAGGAAAGGCTTCCTGTATCTGTCAGTGCGAAAGCAGAGCAGTCTCAAGCTGTTAGAGCAGTGTGTGGTAGAAAGGGTGGTCGGGGTTATCCATGATGGAAACCAGTTTGTTCAGAGACCTCCTCTCCACCACAGTTTAAAAAATGATCCAGTTTCCACCCAATGACAGAGCCAGCCTTCTTTCTAAGTTCAGCCTGTTGGTGTTGCTGGTTCCGATGCTGCTTCCCCAGCACACAGCAGCAAAGGAAGGCACCCTGGAGATGACGGACTGGTAAAAGATTTCCATTGAAGGATCTTAGCTGTCTCAAGAAGTGGAATCTGCTCATCCCCTTCATGTACACAGCATCTGTGTTAGATTTCCTCTCCAGTCTGTCGTTGATGGTCCCTCCCAGCTGTGCACTTGTGATTGGGTCACCTTGTGTACATGGTAGCATCATATGAGAACAGGTCCTTTATTACTCACACATGAAAAACTATTTGGAGATGATTGCACATCACCGCATGTGTTAGAAGTTGTAGATCATAGTGTATAGATCAGATGATTCTGAGATGTTTAATGTGAAGGAGTTGGAGCTGGACAAATTAACCCCTTCATCACCAGCCAGCCATACATTTAGCTTCATTTCTATACAAATTACAGAACTATGCAGCCCACTAACGACGGCTAATTCAGCCTCCATCTTGCATCTTACCTACATTCTAAACTCTCTCCAGCGAGTAAAAGTGAGTCTGATGTTCACTCTTGTCTGATCTCTTGCTCTGTCCTTCTGCCTATTTCTTTTCTTCTCTTCCTCCGAAAATTTCTTCTTGCTTTTCTTTGATGAATCAGCCACAGCGCATTTAAAACAGCCAGTTGCTGGTGTGTGGCATGGTGTGTAGTGATACTCAGCTAAGATGTGTGGCTCCAGGCTGGAACCCAAAATTGTGAAGCACGGTTTCTCAGCCTCAGGATGCTGCTGGGCAACAACAGCTCCAGGAATGTACATAATGAATGTCAGTGTACCATCATAACAAGTCAGAAACACGTATTTTTAAGGTCAGAAAGTTACTTGTTGCTACTTTAAAGTCCTCTTCATCAAGCTGAATGACATTTGATAAAGCTAGCAGAAACAAGCATTTCTTACTTTACCATTCCGTCTGATGGAAGATCAGAAGTAAAACTTCTATTAATATATTTTTTTGTTCACTTAACAATGCAGAATATGCACCCATGCAGAGCTGAAAGATGTTGACATCTTTGCTTTTCTTCTAAGTTCTTCCCATCTACTTTTTTCCTCACCTAAAGGGACCTAGTCTCCTCCCGGGGGGGATTATGGTTATTATTGTGCACATCCTTTGTTAATTCCATTACCAGTCTGATAAAATTGTTACTTATGTAGAAAAGACTTAAATATACTCCACATATTGTCTGCGTGTTGTAAAGAGGCAGAGGATTAACATTCGAGCTGCCTGTCAAAAGCCGCAGAGCACTGTGATCCGTGCAATCCCAGCTTCTCTTTGTAGAGTGCGGGAACCTGCAGAAAACTCTTTCAAGATATGTTTGAAAAAGCAAAAGCAGAGACGGAATTCAAGTTGAAAATACCTCCCTCTTGGTACTGTATGCACACATACATCTCACAAAGAACTGAAATGTGGGTTGACTCACACTTGTGTGAAAACACAGAGGATAGGTGGGAGGATGACATCACAAAACCCTGCAGAAGAACAAGTGCCTCGGAGTTGGACCCTTTTCAAGCACGCACACAAGGGCACGCACACACACAAACACACACGCACGCACCTATGCATATAGAAATACACAGAGTCCTCCTCTGCTGCCTCTCAATCATGCCAGCCGCCCCCGCCACACGTGCACGCAACTACACGCACGCACGGAACATTTCCTCACCAGAAATAACGCTGATTGTCCTGAGGAGACATTTTTGATTTCCAGCTTCACATGGGGGCGACGTGGGCAGAGGCAGGCTGGTGGTTGGCCAGGATACGGATGCGCTCTGATAGGATTTGGGGGCTGATGTTGGGAAAAAATAGACATTAGAAAGGAAAAGGTACCATTCAGCTCAGATGTTGTAAGGCACCACCAGTCTCTTGCATCGGTGTATGCAGCTGCTGTCAGTCACGTTCACCTCATCTTGCATGGGCCACCTCTGGCCTTTATCATGTTAGTACTTGCAGAAAGTAAACATCTTTAACCGTCATACATGCTGCATTTACTGTAAATGCAAGAACACTCCCATCCTGGGAGCTTTTAACACGATTAAAAAGAAGAATTCTGGATTAAAGCTTGATCTGTGACAAGTTGCTGATGCAGTGATTCATCCACAAACGCACATATTACCACACTTCCAACGAGCGCTGCGTCTTCCTTGGCAGCGATTTAAAAATAGTTATCCAGGCTGGGAAAAATGCGCACTTGAGTCATGCAAACATGGTTGCTGGTTGCTCAAATCCACTTATTAGATCTTTTGGAGCTTTCAGTTGCAATGAGACGGTCTTTTTGAGCACATATATGTTCCTTAGCTGTATTCCAATCATCAAGATGTAGTTAAAATTTACATAATAAAGATAAACCTGCATTAAAGAAAGTGAAGCTTGTAAGCTTTGATGCATCTCTCACATAACAAAGTCTTTTCACTTCAGGGCACATCTAACACACCAATTTGATCACGGTGGCTAATTTAAGCCATTGTGCTTCTGCTCATTTGCTTTTACTGCTCACTTGAAAGCTATAGTATGCAGCTGCAAACACAAACAAACAAAAATATATAGGCTATGCTAGATTGTTAGCTTTGGAAAGTAAAACTAGGATATTGATATAACACAGATTTGCAAGGATAATGTAGAATATTAGTATACATGCATCAAAATGATATATTTGACTGGTGATGTTTTAAAAATAGAAAAATGAAATGTGTAACTTAAAAACAGACCAGCAGAATCTAAAAGACAAACTGAGCCAAAAACCAAATGAGGAACTACTGAACTTTTGTAGGTTTTGGAAAAGTCAGGTTGATATTAACTCTTGTCTTATCTATTGCTCTCTTTCTTTTCCTCTCTTCCTCTGATAATGTCCTCTTGGGTGTCTTTGTTGTTTGAGAAGTGCATGTAGACAACCACAGTGTTGATATCCAGCTATCCAGCACCACGGTGCTGTAAAGCCAAACAGCAGCTGTAACATGATGCCCTAACGGCTCCAGGAATGTGCACAATTAATTCTAATGTGCCATCAAAACAAGTCAGAAGTAGGGTTTTAAGGTCAGAAATTTATGTGACGTTGTTTTAACTCAAAGTATGTTATGCAGTTCTTACCAGTGTGGCATTTTTCCATGGAGCTCTCTTTTTAACAGTGATCGCTTTCACCTTTACGGGAGCAATGACATCAATAATGCTTTTAATTTTACTATTGAAATGATCCACGAGCCCACCAAGTGAAGGCCAGGAGAGAGGGGGGGGCGAGGGAGAGAAAGCTTGTAGAAACATTTTACTGGCACTTTCACCCATGTACTGTTTTGTGACAACCTCTGTTCAGATATTTTTGTTAACAGTAACAACACTCTATAAGAAACGCTCTATAAGAAAACACAGGAATGGTCAGACAGAGCAACGTCCATCACCATGACCTTGGCAATATTGAGACCTTTAGAGATAATGAGGTCCAAACAATGTCCTCTGTCGTGTGTTTTTTCATTAACATGTTGGATCAGACCGAAATTATCGAGAACGGAATACAACTCTATGGTCATTCTGTCCTGAGCCTTATCAGTATGAACGTTAAAATCTCCCGTTATAGATAAACAATCAAAGTCAACGCAGATTATTGAAAGTAGTTCAGCAAAATCTTTAAAAAAGCTTAGACAGAAAAAGCACATCTATGAGGACAGTACACATGTACACAATGTTGAAGTACTTAGCTGTAGTGCAGTCATCCCTGGGTCTAAGGCCACTGGATTCAATCACAGATTAAAATATGTTTATGCCTGGAAGGATTTTGGCCATTGATGTCCACTGTCCATTCAGCCGTGCTTGGTATTTGAAGTCTGTTCGATGCCCATCTTTACCACTAGATGTCAGCAATTCTTCCACACTGTACCTTTAGGTTTAGACAAATTTGTATCAGAATTTATGTATTAAATGAAATTGCAATATTATCTACCTCACAAGCTACTAAATAGCAAATCTGTGTTAAGCACAAACTATTGAGCGATTTATAGGAAATAGATAGGGCTGCACAACATTGAAAATGTATAATTATCACAATGTCAACATGCAAGAACATCGGGATTGCAAAAAAAAATGCTTTGAAAACTACAGGGATTTTTTAAAAGCAGACATATTGACTTTAAACAGTGAAAAGCACAGGTGTATTAATGAAGGCTGCATTTTTCTACAAGTAACCAGCTCACAGAGGTGCAGAAGTGGAATGCAATACTAACTAATACACTTCAGCTTAACAGCTATGAAGAAGTCTTTGTTTGTACATTGCAAGACATTTTATGACAATAGTCAATGATATTGACTACTGCATGTTTTCTTCATACCATGCAGCCCTCATAGGGCCTCAAATTCTGTCTTATATTCAGGTGGAAAAAAGAGCAAATGAGCATGAGGGATGTATTACCTCCTCTTGGTGTTGGTTAGCATTTAGTAGAAGGGATTTTTTTAAAGAGCCTTAGACTCAAAGTAAGCTCTTACTGTCAGTCTTTTATTTTCAGAGGGGGAAAAAAGTGTCTAATCTTTATTTAGTTGCAGGAAGTTTTATTGCAGCTGGTTGTTTACTGTCTCAACACAAAGGTCCACAGGACCACAGGAGTAGCTAAAATTGGTTTTAGCTTATCATCTCCATAGCTGTGATAAACAGCCATACAGTCTTGGACTATTTCTTATGTTTCCCCTGACCTTTAAGTATGGATTTTTCTATCTGTAAGTCCGATATTGATTTTAATTTAGGCTTTTAAAAAAAGAAAAAAAAAATGATTAGAAAAATCCAAATATTTGTAAAAATAACAGGAAGTTATTCTTGATCTAATAAAACATTAGACACTGAGCCTTTGTCTGTCGCTTCAGTTTAGTATGAACGTTTTTTTTGTGTTTTGTTTTTTCTGAAAAGAAGCTAAGAACACTTGAAGGCAGCCACATTTCTTTTGCCAACATAGTGCAACAAATACAGAGGTGAAAAATCACACAGTGAGGTCTGACTTCCCTTTTCTGATGTACACTGAACGCAGCAGAAGAAAAGCAGACTCTGAAGGGGAAAGTGGAGGTATGTGAGCAGAGAGGTGGGGAAGGTCATGCGACACAACCTGAAAGAGGGAAAAAAGGTTTGTAAATAACAAATGTTTATCTTTTAAATCCTAAGTTGCTCTTTCTTCAGTTTATTCAAAAAGGGCCAACTCAAAGCACCAAAAATACTTTAGAGGGAGACTAACAAGTTCAACAAAAGTTTTGTCTAATTTAATCTAATTCAGTGCAATTTAATCATATTATACTAAATTTACTTAATAATCCAATAAATGTGAGCATGGATGACAACAATAAAGTCACACAGCGGTTCTTTGTTTCTGCAGAGGTTCAAATCTCACCCTTCTTTGTTTAGTCTTTATAAAGAAAAGCAAGGTAAATGGAGGTGGTTCCAAAGAAAACGTGAAGCTTTAAAAAGCATCATGCAGCTACAGGTGGCATTAAAAAAAAGGAGGACAAAGAGATGAAATGTAGGATCAGGCTGTACAAGAAACTTTCCACCTACTCTGCTACATCTGAATGTGTGATAGAGAGTCTATTTTCTTCCCAGATTTTCTGTCTTGCATAAAGCTACAGCTCTGTTTAGAATGGAGGCATCAGTGAGTATGCAGGAACATGCAGAGATATGTGGGGGGGAGGGGTGAGAGTGGGTGAGGGGGGTCTGGTTCTGCCCTGGCAGGATTCTACAGTAGTTAATTAAAGCTGCTGGGCAGGTATTTCAGGATTAGGAGTGGGTGTGTAGAAAGAGCCTCTAGTGGCCTTTGCATGAAGTCGTCATCTCATGAGTAATCCTGGCAGCGAACACTTGATTGTGCTGAGTGGGTCTCCAAATGTGGCCGTCTCGGTGGAATTCTCTTGATCTGCTTCGTCTATTTGTTATGACTGGCACTTGTTTTTGGCACAGAGCGTTTTTACCAGTGACACATCTCATTAATATTATGTTAAGATGTCATTTACTGGACAATAACCTAGCTGCTTATTTAGCTCACCAACACGATCTTAAATAATGACAAGTATCGGATGGCTTCTCGTGCTTTCCTCACACATAACAGTCATACAAAGCACATCCATTACAAGACAATCATTGCATTACTATAATCATAGAAGTTGCTGATTTGTGATCTTTAAAACAAAGACTTACAGAAGCTGTTTCTGTTCATATGCTTAAAGAGGAGCTGTCAAAGTTATGCAGTCTCACTTTATTGCCATTTTAAAATTGATCTGACACAACTGATCATAGAGCTAAACATCAGAATATGCATTCATTCATACGGCTTATGATGGGAGTTTAACCACAACTTTGTTTGTAAGCAAAGCAGGACAAAGAAAAACCGTCTTTCTTCTTTAAACCAGAGTGCGTTCAGTACCACACACCAGCCAAGCACACATCTACCAAAAGTATTGTTCCTAATGACATGAGAAAGACTATGCCCGGCACAACTGGGTACAAAACAACAACAAATTTTTGTTGAGGTTTTAGCTGAAAACTTTACAGCTATGTGGATGTATAACATGTATACTGACACTAGCATCATGCAGCAATTACCGTACAAAGAGCGACACAACCCGGTTGCCCCCGGCAGCGACTCTAGCCACGTGTCCTTTTTGATCCTGGTCCCTAACATAGCTCTGTTTTGCTTTTGCTGTTTGGGCACAGAAATAACTTTGCATCAGTCAGGTTTTTATTTCCATTTTTTCCTCAGTGGCTCTGATTTGTAAATGTGTCTGAATAATCCAATGAGGGATGGGCTGTGTTTGGCAGCCAGACATGAAAATAAAATATTCATTCATTCATTCATTCATTCAATTCCTGAAACATTTAATAGTTTTTCCAGACCCTGAGTGCACCTACACACTGATTAGGACTAATCTTGTAGCCTCTATCAACTCAGTCATGTGTCCTTTCACTTACAGGGGAAGGACTGTCTGATAAGATGTTATTTGTATGAAGCATGTTTGCATCAAAGTGAAATTCCCACAGACTGCATGATAAAGCATAACTCTCAATAACTCAATAACCTTATGTAAAAGACAAATAAAGCTACACCTACACACAATCCTGTGGGAAGCTGCTGTGTTACTTTTTTTTGTTTTTTTTAGAAAAATGAAGACTACTTTTTTAGGTGCAAATGTCTTATAGTATGAATATTCTGCATAGTATGCCTTTCATGACCCAACCAGTATTTTCATAGATGCTTCAGATGCATTACCCAGTGGCCATTGGTGGTACTGCTCTGTGTGGTACTTATGCAATGGCTTCACTTTTCACCACTTTGAACAACTGCCATTTTTGAATGTATAGTCTAAAGTTACACCGAAACTCAGTGGGAGGCATATGGAGGAGGTTACTAACCAGAAACAAAGTCTTCAGGAAGTAGGAACAAGTTCAACTGCTGCTCCTCTGCATCTAAAAGACCCTGTTAAAGTGGTTTAGATCTGGTTAAGATGCATTTGGGGCTCCTCCGGATTGAAGTGTGGAGCGTGTATGATGGAGAAGCTCTACACAGGTACTTTAATCGTTCAGGCTGCCAGTCAAAGTCACTGTGTTGTATCATCAAGGGTATTAAGCTCAATTTCTTGTGTGATTGAACTCTGCTCTCTGTATTCTGCTCTTGTCTGCATCAGGGAGCTTGTTTGGTTTGCTCCTTCCTTCTCAATTTCCCCCCCACACACACACACAGACTCAGCGATAACACCAACACTCCTAAAACTTCTCTCATTTCCTCTCACACATGCCGACACACACACATAAGCACACACACCATATGGCTGAATGTCAGACAGCTGTGAGACCTGAAAGAATGTGATATACAGATTGTATTGCAGAAAATGAGGATGATGATGATGAAGATAATAACGATGATCGCCCACAACAGCAACAATGAGCTCCCTCCCTGTGTGCATGTATGTGTGTGTGTGTGTGTGTGTGTGTGTGTGTGTGTGTGTGTGTGTGTGTGTGTGTGTGTGTATGTACTGTATGTGTGTGCGTGGGCGCTGAGTGTCAGCGTGCAAGGCGACTTGTTATTCTGTACGTGTCTTGTGATAAGATTCTGAGCTGTCACATCCATCAACCAGACAACAGTTTCACATGCATATTCATCATTATGGCAAAATTCAACCAAAATGCTTTAATGAGATCACAACAGATCAGATCAGGAGGGTGAACGAAAGCTTTGCACAAAAACTCAACTGGTGGATAACAATAAATTCTCCATTTATTAACTACATTTCTGTTTTCTTACACGTTTCCTGTAGTGAATTGAAACTGTCCAGCTTTAAAGGTTCTTGGTGTAATCTAAATTCCAATTAAATGTAGACATTGTTAGTTATTGCTAATTATAAATGACTGGTGAAGTAGTCATTTTGTTACATTTTGAGCGCCTGCAATAAAGACAGACACTGACAGACCGAGGAGCAGAGCAAGCTAACGGTGGAAATCTGCCACCTATTGGTTCAATTAGGAAATGACACAACAACTTGTTCTGTCAGACGGATCAGAGACGTGTTGAGACTGAGCCTGTGCAGAAACCAGATATACTATTGCAGAAGACTAGAGCCAACCCCTCATTTCTTAATATTTTGCTTCCATAGAGCCAGACTTTGAAAAAAAATTCATCACTTAAGGGATGGATAATGGGAGTACAAAAAGAAAAAATGAAAGGCCTAAAAACAAAACACGGTCTACAGCAGGTGATCAGTAGCTGAAAGTGATGTCCTTAATAAATGTGAAAGAACGTCCTGACACAGGACCTCAGAGATTCATCACTAAAGCCTCATCAGACATGGTCTCATTGGACGGGTGGCTGATAAGACGCCATGCTTAAGCAAGGGAAACAGGGAGAAAAGGCTGAGGTATGCCAAATAACACAAGAACTGGATTGAAAATCAGAGGCAACAGGTCTGATGGAGTGATGAATCCTACCCGGAGCCTGGACCTCAACATCACTGAAGTAGTGTAGCAGCAAACATCAAAACAAGAGCTTTGGAAAGTGCTTCCAGGAAGTCTGGAGGACTATTGGTGAAGATTACAAGAAGAAACTGCAGGGAAATTGGCCTAATGCGGTTCAGACTGTGTTAAAAAATACAGATGTTCATACCAATTATTGTCTTTCAAGCTTCAAATGGTACAAACTCTGTTTTTGCAGAAGTTTGAGTGAACTGCTGTATCCATTTCCTGACTATGTAAAGAGGAAGAAAGGGGGACCGGCTCGACGCTGTGATGTCGAACCAGTCTTAATAGAGAGGCACATTAATAAAGTTTATCTTACCTTTTTCTCATCTGCATCCAGAACATGAATCACCTGTGAACATATATCATGTTGTTGGACTGGAAAGTGGAGAAAAGTTTATGAAATCTGAACACATAAAGGCTTTTGTTGGTCAGCAGGCTTGAAACCAGAACCCTGATATGTGGAGAAGTTAAACTCTGCAACATCATGAAACTAAATAACATTTAGATAAATGTAAAACATCTATGTTGACATTACGTCAATATCTTGTTTACCCGTCAGCCAGTGATATTTAGTTCTTATTACCCGAACATGAGGAGACAATATTCATGTTTACTCACATCAAGGGATACCTGAAGTTCATCTCCACTAAAGAAGACACCTTGGAACTGTCAAACCTGCAAGTATTTACTCTTAAACATTTGACATCTTTTTTTCTCCAAGAATAAAATGTCGCATTTTACATGTTGCATGTTAGTATATTTCCACAAATACAATTAAAGTAATCGACAAGAAAGAAAGAAAAACATCGTGAAAAACAACACAGATACATTGCGTATCTATAGCTTACATCATTCAGTACAACAGACCGCCTTTTCATACATTAACATTAGTTTGTTTTTAGTAATACTAAGTTGCAAAAAACACCGCCAAAAGTTCTCCCTTTGATGATGGTCATTCTGTGTAACCCTCCAAGAGGCAACGCTGGTCAGATGTTACACTTGTATTATGATCAGGCAATTATTAACTTCATTGAAGTTGCAATAAAAACGATGAGACAGAAAAGAGTAAAATTGCATGCAAAACTCTCACTCGCCCCCTTTGCTAAATCTGTGAGGGGGAAGAAGAAATGGCATTTCCACCTGACTCTGTACAAAACAGTGAGAAAAAGGACAGAATGACCAAAACATTATTTTCACAAAGTGAGTATTTCAGACTATCTAATATATCCATGTCGAGTTTTTATACAGCCCTCTAATGGTGATACAGTAACGTTCATGACTTTATCAGTCTAGTATGCTTTGGAAAATCCACTATGTACAATGCAACAGGCAGTTATCAAACCAACATTAGTATAAGATATTTTCTGCTAATAAAACAAGCACAGAACATAGAAAAATACCTTCTGTTTTGCTACAGAAAAACCGAACAAGTCTTCTTCCGATGCTCCCCTCGTGTTAACACCACCCTTGGGTGTATCTGATCATTTACAGGCTGCAAAACTTTATGTAAACACAGCAGATAAATAATGAAATGGCTGCATATATTTAGAACAATTGCACTCCATCACAGGTAACCGTTGCGAGTGCAATTACAACCAAAAACACAGGCAGGAAAAGAGAAAGAAAGAAAGAAAGAAAAAAGGCTTATAGAACGTAACTTAAAACTTGTCACGGCTTCATCATGTGCTCTTTTTTCCAATGCATGTAGCACCCTCTAGTGGTAAATTCTCACACTACATCGAAAGCATTTTTTTTTTTTAAATTGAGGCAATGGGAGGATTGGTGCTACTGTTAAAATCAAATCCAATCAAATTAAATTCTTCACCATACACTTGGGCACTTAGAGACAAAATGTTCCTCTCTTTTGTCCTTGAAACTGCATTTAAATCAGCTCGCAATACTTCCAAAAAACCATGTGACAGCTTTAAAATAGTAGCGAAGCGTTCGTCTTTATTTCAGGCTGGAAACAAAAATGAAACAGTTTTTTTTCTAAAAGTGCACAAAGTGTGTGGAGATGAATTCATGCCATGCCTTTAACACCAGCAGCCTTTGCGTTGGTCGCCAGCTGCACTGTCACAGAGTCCCTCCTCTTCCTCCAGGGCGGTGAGATTAAGCTCATCGTTAAGGGACATCCGGAGAAGATCCAGGTCCTTTTTATTGGCTGCCAGCACCTGCTCGGCCAGTCGTGTAAAAGTCTGGAAGGGAAACAGTCACAGGAGAGGCGGAAGATGAGAGATCGAGTCATTTCCTCCTATCACATAGTTATGAATATTTGATCTTGTTACTATTCTTTGCATAGTCATGAGACATCACCTCGGTTATGTTATGGTTGGTGAAGGCACTTGTCTCAAAGAAGTCCATTCCATAAGCCTTGGCCAGCTTGAGGGGCAGAAAACAGCATTTCAGTTTATCAACAAAAGGAAGCCAGGAAGAAAAAAAATCTAACCCTTTTTTTTTTTCCACACAGGTGTAGAAAATATCTATTTCTGTCTGCCAGCTGTCGTGAGCTATGCTGCCACTTTTAAAAAGGTCCAATGTAAAGAAATCTCAAAGAGAAATTGACTTTCTTTCATTTCTGTCACACATTGTCAGGCACTGCTGCAGCATGGAAAACATCCCAGAGTCACAATGTTTGATGATCTGCTTGGATAACCAGTGCTATCTCAGGCTTGATGCTGCTGGCTGAAGGAGAGGACGTCATAAGAGAGGATGAAGTGATCCGCAAGGTTTAGCTGATTGATAATATTCAGAAATGGTTGCGTTTACACTTTCATTGACTTACTAATTGTTCTTCAACTTGTTGGGGAAGCAGCTAAAATCATCGACATTAAAACTAATGTCTCTATTAACACATTTACACTGACCCAAAATAGAGCCGGTGTAGCGTCATCCCAGTGCTTGCTTTCAAAATTCATGCAGAAGAGACTAAATCAAAAGACTGACGACAGCATCAGTGTCCTGTTCCGGCTATTTCTCCACAACCAGCTCCGCTTGTTACAGAGAATACTGTGTGGATCCAGCTGTGTGAGCAGAATAAGGGAGTCATGATCTCATCTTTAGATATGATGTGGTATTTCAAGGAGATAAGAGCTAAGTTAACTAGATAATAAATGTTTAAAAATGTACACGTTGAATCTTTAATAGAAAACATAAAGCAGCAGGAGATGTAGCAGCGTTCAGTCTTCCCTTGTGTTGCCCTGTCGGGTCAAAATGACGCATATGAGCCCTTAAAGGCAGGGCACAGTTTCCTCTCATGCATATAGTTTGTACGACATAAAATGTCCTAATTTACAACATTTCATGAGGGTCATATGTTTCGCTGTAGGCTGATTGGGTGCACAACGTTTAGGCATGCATGCATGAAAAAAAACCCACTTAAACAAGGCAAGAAGCAGAAGTACAGCTTGTTTAGAGGAGAGACTCTGCAGGAGGATGTTGATCAGAGCCATCATCCACACCTTTGCAATGTATTTCAAATAAACTACATGCTGATGAATGGAAAGCTTCAATACAGCCGATGCAATGTTGTGAATAAGTGAGGTTTTAATCTGTTTGAACTCCCTTAAAAGTAGGGGTGTGTATTGGCAAGAATCTGGCGATATGATAGATATCACAACACAGGGGCAACGATACGATATATCGCAATACTATAGGTAAGACAATACATTGCGATTTTTCTTTACCAGAATTTAATTATAAGAAATTTGTCACAACTTAGTAAAACCTATAATATGCTTGACATTAACTTACTAAATGAGAGCAGAGGATTTACATTTCACTACAGAAGAAATAAAAACACTTGCTCTTTATGTACAAGCTGAATAAAGAAACTAAATTTGGCTATATCAGTAGCATCTAAAGTATCCCTGTAGCATCAAATAAACCACAACTTAAGTGCAATATAAAAAGTATGTAGCTTGGTATATGAAAAATATATGAACGGTCATACATACAAAATATTTCCATGTTTGATGTCATAGTATTTATCAAAAGAAGGTATGCTTGGTGCAAAACAAAAAAATAACCCTTTTACTGTTATCCTTTTAACAGGATATATATACATCTATATAAATCTAAAATTAAAGTGCTTCAGATTCTTCAAGTTTAGATGCAACACAAAAGTTAACCACCACTTTGTGATATTTGCATATATAATATACCAAATTGTTTATTTTTGGGGGGAAAATAAAAAAAAAATTCAAAATCTTTTTGGAACAATATAGCATATTGTTGATTTTGAAAAAAAAAAGATCAAATACTTTTTCAAAAATAAAAATTTCATTTAAAAAAAAAAAAAAAAAAAAAATCGATATTATGGTTTTGAATATGGATACAATATCGTCACGCAAAATAGCACGATATTCTATTCTATCCTATCCTATTTAAAAGCCTCTGCAGTAGCCCCAAGGTCTAAATGGCTACTGTTGTACTGTCTTTAAGAGTTAAGACTAAAATCTCAGGTAAATGAAAACAGACCATTTGTTAAATAAATATGATGCGAGTAAGTTTTCCTAAAATTCGGCTCTGCATATCTGGCATCTCAAACTGTGATGTCAACTAAATTTCATATAAAGCTCTGTGGATTTGAGCATCATAATATTTTGCATCCTCATAACCCAAACTAAACCTAGCGTGAAAATATTTATGGATTTTCTGTCTAAAAATAACATAAATATGGAATAAATGCCAGTAACTGACCCACCTTGACACCTTGCTCGGTGGCCACCTGCCTCTTGTCCACTTCGTCAGACTTATTTCCTACGAGAATCTTCTGGACCTTGTCAGGAGCGTACTGGAAGGGGATGTCATGTGGTTATGAAACAATATTTACAGATAAAGAGAGAGGAGAAAGCAAAACTGAAGATGTAAGAGGTGCGATTTTCGAATGTCAAGAGAAGAAAAACACAGGAACGACGGCATTCAGGAAATGACACCATGATTAAAAGTAAGTGGGAAGCATGCCAAGATCAATAGAAAGTATATTCAGGCAGAGCCGTAGAGGAAATTAGGTCCATAATGAGTAAATTAATAGAGCAAAATCATCAGGGAAATGACAGGGGAAAGCAGGGCAGATGAGAGAGCTTCATGAAGACTCAAACCTGAGAGGAAAAAATATTGTTTTCCAATATTTATGACTATGCTTTTAAAATATGACAGATAATGGAAAATAAATAATGAAACCTAATACAGCACAGCTGTCAGGTCAGGGCATGTGGGTTTTATCACACTGATGTCAGGCATGTGTTTATTGTCAATCCAGACTCCCCGTACACACACACACACACACATCTGTTGGTTTGGTCCTGAATACTTTCTGATTCCCCCATGTGCCTGATTTATCTGGCTTTTAAATCCCCAGTCTGAGTGACTCACCTCATCCACATCACTGGCCCACTTCATGATGTGCTGGAAAGATCGCTCACTCGTGATGTCATATACCAGGAAGATGCCCTGAGGAGACACAGTCCAAAAATTAAGATAGTTCTGTTTAATTTTTTTTCACTCAATTTTAAAAAATAAAATAAAATAAAATAAAAAATATAATAAGAAAATATGATTCCTGGAAGCAAACCAGACTCCCTGGAACATTGGCAGTCTTTCCACCAGTTACGTATTCTATCATTGTAAGCTGCAGGCTGAATGACAGAATCCACTAAATTGTTTTATCGCACAAAACAGGAACAAGACACTTTCCTCACCAATTTCATTACCAGTTTCTGGTAAATGGACAATTCAGTTTCAGCCCCTGTAATCTCTTTATCAGCCCAAAGCAAAGGCAAAAACCCATAGAAACCATTGTTAGGCTGCTGGTGCTACTTCTATGTAGCTGTGAAGGTCACACAGTGGGAAGAAACATTAGATTTTAATTACCATAAAGGTAAAATTCTACCTTTTTACAGCATTATGTTAAAATGCTACAAGGGTAAGGTATGAGATATCCTTGAGAATGCAAAAAAAAAAAAAAAGGATGTTAGAACCAGATTAAATGTCCATGTTCCTTTGCAGAAAATTTTTTACTAGGGCTGGGACAATGCAGTATGCTTTCCTCCCGATTTGATTCTTTTACGGTTTTTGGGAGCCGATTCAATTTAAAGTGCGATTCTTCGATATTGACGACTTATGTGATTTATTTGTTTGCTTTTTTAACCCCAGACCAAAAAAAAAAAAAAAACTGCACATCACATGTGAGTCAGTTTTGAAGATTTATTCAGTAGGAATATATTTGAACCAGCTGAAAATGAAGCATTTAAATTAGGAGAAAACAACAAAGTAGCCAGACCGTCATTCTGCTGCTATAATGCCCGACGAGACAAGTAAAAAATCTTTTTAAAAAAATAAAACAATTCATAAAAAGTTTTTTTTTTAAATTTGAAAAATTTTATAAAAATCTTTTGGGGAAAAAAAATCGATTTCAAAAAATGTGAAACAAAAAAATCCCGATATTTATGTGAATCGATTTTTTTCTCCCATCCCTAAATATTATGTGGTGAATCATAAGCTGCAGCGGCTCGTCACCTGTGCTCGTCTGTAGTACTGCTTGGTGATGGTCTGGTACCTCTCCTGTCCGGCTGTATCCCTGCACATGGAAGAAAAACACACATGAATATGCACATGCACTATTTTTTTCGGGAGAAAAATGCTAAGGTTTATGACCGCATGTCCCAACAATGTGACCTCCTCAGAAAATTTGAAACATCCTTTTCATGAAGAGAAACAGCCTCGTTGTGCCAGTGTTTTTTTTTTTTCTTGCTGATACTGGCTCTGCTTTGCAGGATGTCATGGTTCACTATTTCAAGCTGATTGAAACAGCTCAACAAAAACTGGGTGAACTGCTGGAAAATGTGCTATTCAAGGTGTCTCTGAAGGATAAACTCAGGCTCCTCTATCTTTTCATCATCCATCATCATAATGTCATATTTTTAAACTACTCTCTTCTTTCTTCTGTATATAGTGAAACTGCAACTGCTGACAAAGAACTGTGGTGGATTCATTCTGCTGTCTAACCAGCGTAATTTAAGTAAAGAGCCATTCTGGTGTGTCTGTGTTCCACTAATTCTCACTCTAAAACCCTCCCAAACTAGATCCAAACTTACTCCAGGGGACTGGATTAGTTGTTATTCATCTTTATCTAACAACAAAAATACTATTTTTATAATGTTTTCTGGTGAACTGGTTTCTAGCCATTTATCTTAGTGTTTTGTTTTTTTTTTACTGAGTACTTAGAAACATCAGCTTACTTTTGGCTGCCATTACCCTAATAAATTTGTTTATATATTTTTTTTAACTTAACTTTTTATTGAATTTCTAATACAAAACAATACAATATGCACATTTTTGTACAGTTACCCTCTCTCTTTCTTTACAACTGTGCATAGATTTTATACAGAGCATTATAAAAGCAAGATGCTTTGAAACGAGAGTCAGTTTGAAGGTATAAATGTCCACACTGAAACACATACATACATGTAAACCCATTGAAAGGAAAAAGAAGCGTCGTAATGTCCGAACAGCACAGACCTGGACACAGCAGTGATACCTTTAGGAGAGATGGGCATATGACATGCACATGGAGCACGTGCATGGGATCAAGTATATGGAATCTGGGCCAGAGAGCCACCAGCTTCATTGTATTAACAGAGTCATGGCAGGACACCACCGTTTTATAAAAGGTAGACTTTAATATGTGATTTGCTCCCAATTTTTAAAAAATCCTTATATCACATGTGGGAGGATGTGCTTTCAACCATCTAATTGTTATGCTGTGAACAACATATTTAGAAGGTATTTCTCTACTTTTTTGTCAATGTCTTTGGGGACGGCTCCCAATACTGCCACTGTTGGGGATTATAGGGTGGCTTGCTTAAAGATGATTTTGAAGGCATCAAATGCCTCTTTCCAGAAGGATCTGAGCTTAGGGCACAGCCAGAATATATGAGTATAATTAGCAGTATTTGCTCCACAGTTCCTCCATCATGAACTGGAGTGTTTTAGCCCCATTTTGGCTGTAATATAAAGAATCTAGTCATTATTTTCCATTTAAATTCTCTTCGTGTGTTTGAGTGTGTGGCCAAGTGTGCCTCAGTGCACATCTCATTCCAGGCGTCCAATGAGATGCCTTCATTTATTTCCGCTTCCCATCTTTCCTTTATCTCCAGGGAGTTATGCCTACCCGTAGAGGAGAAAATATGATATAATTAATGATTATCTTCATATCCCATTTGGATATTAGAAATGTTTCTATAAAAGTGGGTCTAGTAAGTTTTTCCCATTCCTTGTGTGTTAACAGGAAGATTCTTAGCTGCAAGTATCTAAACACATTCTTAGGAGATCAAACTCATTTCCCAGCTGTTCAAATGATTTTAAATTGTCATCGCACGTAAACCCAAACTCCCAAATTCATAGAAAATGAATCAGCAAACTTGACCAAACAAGTTTGAGCAAACATAACGAAGACTGAAAAACTGATATCCTGTAAAACAGAACAAATATCTTCAGTATCTCATCTTCTCACACTGAGTCTTACCATATCTGTATCCGTACTTTGATACCATCTATTACTAGTGTCTTCATTTTGAAGTCGACCCCTGTAAGAGAGAAGATCGGGTTAGGAGACGCAATATTACATCCACAGATGAGCTTCGGATTCCATATCGCTGCAGAGCAGAACAGCAACATTCATGAGAGTTCTGAGACTCGTCGGAGATTAGTCCTCTCTCCACTCAATATGCAACTGACGTCAATTAACGGGCTTGTCTTTTACAGACGGCAGACTTGACATTATCTGCAACCGCTTTGTAAACATCACAGTCCGCAATGAGCCACACCATCTCCGTATAATCGGGGCTTTAGAAGATCAAGCTAACGATCCAGTGAACCGTTTAGTTCAATTCTCTGTCTCCATCGCAACAGAGGGAAAATGAGAGCAGAAGAGAATCAGAGAAGGGTGAAGAGACTGGAGAAGAGGTTAAATAAGATGCCCCTGATCTATTTTAGATTTTAAATCCATCTCATATACTGAAGATTTTTCTTTTTTCATTTATATAATAAAAATGAAATACAAATTGATTATTTCCACTGGCAATGTTGTAGAACCAATACAAATCTTTCAATATAAACTTAGCACAGCATAAGGAAACTTATGTTTGGCTGGGTATCTCTTTGTTGTAACAATGCTTCTTGGCCATCATTTTTATGTCTCTGAAAAGTCTCTTTATTTCGCTTTTTAATGGTTCCACATTTGCACAGAGAATGTATTTGTGTGATGAGCAGCAGAGTTGAGTTTGTAAGGAGGACCAGGAGAGTTATTGAAAAAGTAATACAGCATTTTCATGATGATAAATAAAAATATAGATTACTATATTTTTATTTCACAATTAATTAATCATCATGGAAATGCTGTATTGCATTTTCGAGGACTCTCCTGGTCCTCCATAAGTATGTGGATTGCGCCCATAACAAAAACTTTCCAAATCTTCTCCACCAATGCCAAACAGCTATTCTGCTATTAACTCTTGTTTTGAGTTTCTGGTACAATCAGGAGCTTGATTGGCCCCTGAGCAGCGCCTGTGAGCATGGACCCTACTATATTAACAGCTTCAGATGGAGGCAGTGTGATGGTGTAGGGCAGCATCTCCCCTACTGGAAAAACAAGACTCATCATCACTGAAGGGAATCTCAATGCAGCTTCTGTAACCAGTGAGAATCCCAGATCTCCACAGTTTGGAACCGGACTCTAAGATTTTCCTCCAAGATGACAATGCTAGCCACCACAAACCAGGGTTCATCAGAGACTCTGAATATTAAATATGTCTTTTTCTTCAGATTTCAATCATCCAGTTTAATAAATGACACCAAACAAGAGTCAATAGCAGAATAAGCAACCCACATATTCAACTCTGATGCTCATCCTACAGATGAATTTGTTGCACCGAGTTCAATGGAAATAAAGACGTTTTCTTAAGGTATAAGATTTATTGCCGAGAAACATTTTCACAACAAAGAAAATAATCCACTTCCTTACTTTTTGTGCCGTTTACTTCAACCCAAAATGCTACATTAGACAAAGGGAAACTGAGTTTGTTAT
>JAOXYM010000024.1:18600865-18620395 GCA_028567055.1 Leptatherina wallacei
CTGAGTTTGTTATACCATCAGCAAATATTAAAAAAACTCCACTACCTACAGCACGGTAAGAATATAAAAACCTTTTCAACTTTTCCAACTTACTCTATCTTCTCAGACACATGGATTTAAGCCAATAAGAACACATCCTCAGGCTTCTATAAACAACTCTAATCCCCACAAAATCAATTAGCAGTTCATACCAATTAATCTGATGGTCAGCAGCACCCCCTGCATCACAGCTGGCAGAAAAAGCCACAGAGTCCAATCAATTGGCATGACTGGATGATCTGCTATTTATGGTTTTCATAGTTGAATATCTTCAAGGCTCAGTATATTCTAAGAGACTAACAGGAGGAAACAGCAGGCAGATGGCCTATAACTGCCCTGGCTGATTTTCGAGACTTTATAGTCAAGCAAGTGCTCTGTGGAGGCTGCAGTGCACTCACTGAAATGACAATATGAGCCCTCAACGAAGTCTTAAATCAGCCTCTGGCTTCCTACCACAGAAGACTCAGATCAAGTGAAATGTCAGCCAGGGGCTGGACTTGCCTTAACTTTTTTTTTAAAGGGTATCTTCCTGCATTATAGTCTATTAATATTAGCACAGAGCTACAGAATTCAATAAAGAAAAGAGGGCTATTTAGATGTAAATTGCAGAGAGGAAGTAATGTCATCGTCTCTGCAGAAAACTGAAGAGTGAAAGTTCTTATAGTGAACCTTTTGAGGGTAGATTACAGGTTCAAGCATCTGCAACCAGATACAATTTAATACAAGTTTTTTTTCTCCTTGCATCTTAATATTCTGTTACACCTACTTTAAGAGCCAGTCTTTGCTGATTAATCAAAAATGCTGGGGAGTAAGGGTGCTGTGCATTTTTTGTTTGCGATGTGCAAAACCAGCCAGCAGACAGGCATTATGCAGATATATTTTTGGGGTGATGTAGACCAGTGAGAAACCTAGACAATAAACAAGCCCTGTCAGGCATTCAGGAGTCATGCACTGAGTGGGAGAAAATAGCTCCCCTTTGTGTGGGTTTCGTAACTTTGCACACCCCCTGTGCAAGCACAAATAAAGTATTTAACCAACTGATGGAAAGGAAAAAACCCAGAAAACACTTCCTCTTTAATCAACTCTGCGAGGTAACAAAGAGCAATTCAACTTCCTGGAAGTAAGCGTTAATACAGTCTATTATATCGGCAAAATGAGAAAATTCTCTACTTGTGGAACCATTCTAGCGCTTCCCTTCAGGAGGTAACTATAACAATGAATTGCAATATGCACAATGTGAGAAGTAGCAGCTAATTTAACATGGCAGCATTTTACAATCAGCGGTGTGAAAACCATGTAAAAACTAATGGGTACACACCCCAAACTGACTGGACTAATGGACCATGTTTGACAATGCAAGACGGATTAGACAGTAATGCATGTCAGTGTGCTGTTAGTGACAGGCTCTCAAATGAATGGACGGACGGATGAATGCTTCTGCATTGACACTAATTCACTGGGGGATGGATCTGTCATCCATGACCATTTCCAGCAGAGGACGGACAACAGCTGTGTTTCTTGGGGGACACAACCGAACAAGGGGCAAACCTTTCTCGTGCAGTTGTCATCGATCTGTGCTGAACATGAGCTGAACAGAATATTCATCAGCAGTAAATGTCGAGGCCCCGTACATATCGTTTACATTTTAAAGAACTGACCTGTTTGCAGGTGTTGAGGAGACTGCACCGGTGAATAAAGTTGTGTGAAGCCTCCAAAGGGAGGTTTGTGAAACATGAATGTTCTCCTGTGATATCAGGTGAGTCAACATCGCCTGAGGCTGAATAAAAGTTGAAAAATGTTTCCCTGTTTTTCTCTGCTTGATGGTAGCAGCTCAGCTCCAGAAGCTGTGGCTGAACTCTGTGCAGCTGAGTCACAATGTGGATGATGTACAAGAAGGAAAATAGCGGTGCTACAGTATATGTTAAACATTTACAAGAAATCATGCTGAGTCATATTTTTTTTTATAGTTAAATAGCGTTGACCGTATTTTATTTGTTTTCATATAAAGAGCAGATATTTGGTGAGGCTCCATCCTCAGACCACTTACTCAGGTCCACGACTTCTATTTATCCAGTTATATGCAAAATTGTATAATTTGCGCCTTTTTGTATCTTTAAAAAACCTTATTTAAGAAAAAAGAAAAGTTGTATTGTTTAAAATGGGAATAAAAGTAGAATATTTGCAGGTTATGCAAACATTGAATTTTTTTTGAATAAAATTACATTAAAAATAAAATAAAAGTTTAGATAGTTCTGTTGAATATTTTTCCACTTAATTTATTAAAACTATCCAAGAGGGAGGAGTTTGTATGAATGAAATAAAATAAAATAATTAGCTCACTTGTGAAATGAAATGAAATGAAATTAAATTAAATGAAATGAAATGAAATGAAATGAAATTAAATTAAATTAAATTAAATTAAATTAAATTAAATTAAATTAAATTAAATTAAATCAAATCAAATCAAATTAAATTAAATTAAATTAAATTAAAAGTAAATAACTGATTGATAGGGCTGACATATGGTTGGGTCTAAAACGAGTCTTTGTGATGTAAAACTGAGGAAGAGTTCACCAGTCTGTAAAAGACTGTGGCTGGCAAAAAAGCTACAAGAATAGGTTTTTTCTGAACCAAAATTGCAACAAAAGTTTAGATCAAATCAAAGAATCAGGAGAAATGTATGTATGAGACTGATAAGTGTGATCTTCTGGTCCTCAACAGCATCAAAACACAATACTGTAGAACACACACAGTTCAAAAACCACCCTCTGATGGTACGGGGCACACGTTAAATCAAGACAAATATGCAAATCACACTTTCTATTTTCTTAAAAAGTAGAAAATTCTACGGCTACATGGACAAAATTATTGTTGATATCTTCTTTACAACAAGACAAGCATCTGTGGCAGCCCCACCCTCCAGACTAACGAGCAGTGGCGAGCCGAGTGTATATGACACGACCGTGACCCAAACCCCCCTGGGATCACTGCCATGAGGACAGAGGCTTATTGAGATATGAAATAGAGCCAGGCCAGGCGGATATTTTATAGGTGACTTGTCAGCCAGAAGCTCTGAGGCAGACCAGTGATGAGTCCACCGAGGTAACGGGGAGAAAGATTAAACTCTGGAGTGTGACTGAACACCAATTGTAAATCATCTCAACAGCTGCTCTTTGCCCGAGAAATATGGGCTCTGAAGCCCAGAGCACTGTGACCTGTGAAAATAAAATGGGATACCTTAACAAGTGAGGATGGATTACTCATTCAGATCAGATCTCTGAACTAGTCTTAGGAGAAAAGGAGAAAAAAGAAACTAACTTTTTCCATCTACAGCTTCTGAGTTTGGTGTGAAAGAACAGAAGTGGTCTGTATGAGCTCTGCCTTCACCTCTGAGCTGTCAGTGGTCAGCTTCAGTAACGACGAATCCCAGCAACGACGCCCCGAAACCAGGCAAAAAGCCCCAGAGGAAAAGGGGTTAATGAGTGAAGAAATGAAAAAAGGATGCATATAAGGCATATAAGTCTGATGAAGGACTTAAAAAGAACTTTTAATGATCTCAACTAATTAAATCTACTTTAAAAATCAATGCCACTTGCTGCCACCAGTGTAATTTCAGCCCAAAAGCAGATTGGATGATGTAAAAAATCATAAGATCTTACAACAAGTCTTTCAGCTACTTGTGTGCATGTTTAAAAAAAAAAAAAAAAAAAAAAAGGAGACTGCAGAGTTTAAAGCTTTCCCTGTCCAACAAAAAAAAAGAACATAATTCCAAGCCTTTTGGGAATTTTGCACTCTGGACAGACCACCCGCTAAGAGGGCACTCATCGGCTTTTAATCCAAGCATATTTAATGGGTAGAAACTTGAATGCAACAGGCGAGACATCCTGGCAGATCTTGAGATAATTAAAAGCAAAATGTGAGTGACTACGCTGTCAGGGGAACTAATAAATAATGGCGCTAGCCATGAGGGAGATATGGGGGAGAATTCATATCCCTCTATCTCTGTGAAGGTTGAGGGATTATTCGCTGATCCTCTGCAGGACAACGCTGAAGGTGGTCCCTCCTTGCAGTCCACATCTCTGCTTGTTTATCAGAGAATAGGACTTTTAATCATTGGAGGCGGATGAAAAAAAAAAAACCCTCGGCACAGCTTGCAGACACCACCTGCTGCCTGTAACTATTCTATTCACTATGAATATCTGGAGTTCACCGTCTGCAACACAGAAAAATCTGATTCCTCCAGCTGTGATGGTGAATGCAACTGTAACAAAAACTCACAACACACGCATACAACACACACACAAACAGGCTGAACTTTTCTTGGAAGAGACAAGAAAAAGGCTTCCCATGTTCAGTGTAAGCATCACTCTACGGGGTGGATGCTTCCCGTAGAGAACTATAGGTCTATCCCCTAAAATAGCAGACTGCAGGTGAGCATGTAACAGGCTGGAGAACGTGAAAACAAGTGAGTATTTTATTAAAGATATTAATATTTTGGTCCAATCATGATGTCTATGCACATTTTCCTTCTTCAAGCAGTGGTGTAGGAAGAAGTCTGCTGCATTCAGGGATGCTGGGAGCTTTATACAGAACAATGCTCCGACATATGCATCCAGGCACAGCGCTCAGACTTACAGTATACTATAGCTGAGAAATGACTGTCTTCCTTGTTTAATTGACTTATATCCTGTTGAAAACTTGTTCTTACCTCTCCATAAAACGAGATTTACCGAGCGGGAAGACAACACACCTCTTTTGAGAAGCGCGTAGAAAGCTGCAGTTGCCGTTTCATCGAGGATCGGTTTGTAAATACGTCAAGGAACCGACAGGCTCCACAGACAAAAAGCTTATCATAGATATGAAAAGAGAAAGACCTTATTGGATCTTTTAGAGCCAAAAATGGGATTTAAATGTCATTCTTTGTTTCTTAATAGTGCCCATTTAGCCAAAAAACAAAAAAGAGATTTTTTTGAGATGCTTCATAATTCTGCACATATACATTTCAAGTGAAAAAGACCACAGTCAGAAGTGTAATGACATTTTGCATTGACTGAGAATATTGCATTTGTTCAATCATAAAATCAATCCTCGAGAATATAATTGACCTCATTATTGCAGATATGGTGTAAAGTTCAGAGTAATACGGTTTGTGTAATGAGCAGAAAGGTCTCAAAATTGACTTTGAGCGTGGCGTGTTTGCAGGAGGAAGACTCGGAATATCTTAAAGGGATTGATTTATGACATTTTCCACAAATGAACTCTTAAAGTCCAGAAATTAAGCCAATAAACAAAGTTAATATGAATAAATAGTGCTGCACTTTTAATAATACACTGTCTTGACCGTATTTGAAAAGAATTATCTTTGTCTTTGCTCTAAAAAATTCTATCAAAACAAGCAGAAAGATGTTTAGATTCTCACCTTCTAGCTTCCTGTCATCCCCATATTGTGTCAATGTACTGCAAACAGTGTCAGAAAGAAGCTGCTACAGTGACTCACAAAAAGGAGCTTAGTGGGGCGAAAAATTACTGTAAAACCTGAAAAGACAGCCGCAAAACAAAAAAAGATAAGAGACTCTGCTGCAGCATGTGGAGGGGGAAAAAAAGCTGTGCATCCTTAATTCCAACACCTCTAAGTAGAGCAGGGTAATGCACCTGTCATGGTCTGCACTCTGGATGCAAATATGAAGGCAAATATTCCGCAAAGCCCCGATTTACTAGATTGACAAGTGCTGATTTAACTCTGAGAAGTCAATTCTCATTTTTAGGTGGGATGGCAAATCCAAGAGTGTAGAAATAGTTTGCTTTGCTTATATAGAAGGAACTGAACATGCCCATGAAAATCCAAAATGTGTAATATGGGAAATATTAGTCCCCTTATTCTCTTTTTTCTAGATCCAGTTCTCACATGTTATCATTTCGTTTGGCATTTGTTCCAGAGTCGGTGCAAAGTGCTGGTACTTTGCAAACTCATCTGCATGGCTGTAAGTGTTGGCTCATTTCCCTCAAACCTACACAGCCAATTCAGTCACATTCAGTCACTTTTGATTCCTTATCAATTCCCTACAGAGGAAATCATAACACAAATCAGAAGCATTTGCTTGTCCCGAAGGATTTGCATTGAAATGTATTGGACTTGAATAGTGTTTCATTAATATGACATCAATAGGAAATAATATGAGCTCATTCAAATAAATAAGGGAGATAATAAACCCTATTCAAATAACAAAGGAAGGTATAAGTCATGCTGGTAGTGCAGTGTCTTACCGATGGTGGAGATGTGAGACGGGTGAAATTCGTTGTCCGTAAATCTGCATAACAAACATGTTTTCCCAACCCCAGAATCTCCGAGGAGCAGGAGTCGGAAGAGCACATCGTACTGCTTAGCCATAATGTTGCTGCACGTAGTAATGAATTAAAAAAGCTAGAGTGAGCTAACTCAGAGATAAATGGCCAATCCCTCCCCTCCTGCATGCCATGTCTGCTCAGAAGGTCCACATTAGGCTGTGGCTGAGCTTGTTTTTGTTCACCGGTGCTGGGTCGGTCGGTAACAAAACAAGGATGCTTCAGCTTCCCAGGCAACCTCCTGCTTCTAGTGGGTGCGGCGGACCACTGTAAAGTTAGCCTCAATGAGAAAAGTACACTTCCGGTAATGCTTTCCAATATAATATTCCACTGTCAATTTTTTACTCGGGCTAAAACATCAGCTTCAGATAGACACGGTTTAAAAATCCAGTTCTAACACATTTATTATTGTTTTCACGCCACCATAAAGCCATGAAACAGGATAAATTACACATTATTACTAGCTGTCATGGTTGAAGTGCTTTCCACTTTTAGTTAGAGGGTAAGATTGTACTATTTCCGGCCATTTTGCGTTAGTTTGCTGACTGAATTCAAGTGAGCGTTAGAAATACATTGATGATCTTGCTTTGCCACGCCGCTTCTTTCAACATCTGTACTGAAATGCTCTTGAGGGTTTATATAAATAAAATATAAACAAAATCGTAGACACTGTAAAACTCGTGTTAAACACTTTTCCCAGCGATGCAGCGCATGCAGTATCTTTACGTTATCGCGCTACAGTGAATGAAAGATGTTTGTTCCTTTGAAGATGCCGTAGCTGGTGTGCGCGCAGCTTCCGTTCACTCCAACCTGAGCAGGAAGCGAGCAGACAGGTGAAAGTGAGAGAACTATCAAAACAAAGTAACACTAGTAACATTATCGTTTCAGTCCCATCATTTCTGCACATACCGGGTACTGTTCCCATCATGGACGGTCTGCCGACCCCTTTGCGGTGCTTCCGTGAGCACCACTCAGCAGAAATGTTCGTGGATGACGGGGTGGAAACGGTTACTTCAGTGGAGCAGGTGAGCGCAGTCACAGATTAGCTTAGTTGGGTAATGTGGCTAATGCTAATGTGCTGCTGTAAACAGGAGGTGGATGTGCGCCTGGGAAACTGTGTTGAACGGTTCTGTTGTCTCACTCTGTATTTTATTTATCCATCCAGTTGATTAAAAGAGCAAAACCTGCTTCGCCGCTGTTAGCTTGCATTTATCCAGCTTCAGTTAGCAAACTTTAGCCTGTACTTAGCAAGCATTAAGCCATAATGAGATTAAGTTTTATCATTTTCAGTTCGCCCTTTCCTAAGTAATAAAACTGTTAAATTTTAACAGAATATTGTTTATAAGACTTATCTTAGTTTCTTTCAGATATCTTACAGTCTTCCCTTAGAGCTGGTGTGTGATTCAGGTCACCCAGGGCCGTGGGCATAAATTCAGAGACCCTCTTTCCGTTTTTTCTGAGTTTGCTGCGAGATGATTCATCCATTATTATTCCAGAGAGGTGCTCACCTTGTAGTGCTAATGATACACATATCCAAAGTAGCTTTTGTTTAGTTTTTTTTCAAAGCATGTGAATAAATCAAAGCAAACTTTAGATGTATTGGAGTTAATGATGGATTTGATTTTGGTCTCTGTCAGTGATGGTAGATTTCCTGCTATTCCATCTGTATTTTAGCTTATATATATATATATATATATATATATATATATATATATATATATATATATATATATATATGTATATGTATGTTTTTTTAAATAAAGATATTGGAGGAATGTGATTTTTTTTTTTCTAAATAAAATTAAAGGGGGGAAAGAATGGCTTTGTTTTACTACTAGTTTGTACAGTCAGATGTGAATGTAGTATGTGTGTATGTAAATATATATATATATATACAACCCATAGATGGATTTATAGGTTGGATCCCTACTGAAACTTGTGCACTATGATTCAAACGTATTGCCAACATCGTCTTTACACCAAGTGGCGGTACCTAGCCCAAGTTTGAAAGTTACAAATCTGAAGAAACTCATGAATATTTTATTAAAAATCCAAGCATCTTTTATTTTTCTGCTTCCCTCCTGGCCAGGTCTTTCTTGTAAAAAAAGATCTTCGATCTCAACGGGACTAACCTGGTTAAATAAAGGCTAAATAAAAAAATTAATAATTGCACAAGGGTTGTAAATCATTACAGTGTTAATAGAGATTTGTCATAATCTTGGAACTTGTAATGGATATGTATCATTTCATTATGTTGAAATGGACTGAAACATGTTTTTAGAGGTTCATTTAACAATGTGCATAAAAACATGACCCCGAAGTTAGCGTGCAGACTCCCTGCACAGTAAAGACAGCTCCTTAATTCAGCATGGCACAACTGCACATTTCCATTATACCAGCAGTTACGGCAAGAATCAGGATCCAGTTCTTTTCCTACCATTGCATACCAGGCTATAAATACAAAACTTTAAAAAGAAACCTACAAAACTAAATAATGTTAATCTAATTCCCTTAATTAATGTGGATTTTTGTGATATTCAGCTGTGTGTGAGAGCATCATTTATTGTTGAGTTAGTTCCTGTTACACTAAATGTGTTGTTCCATTTGCATCCATTGGCAAGTAAACAATGTGCGTAAAAATAGTTCTAAAAAAAAAATAAATAGAAGAAATCTCTAAATGGATTTGGAAAGTTTTTTGAGGTGGAAAACTTGGTAAATAATTGCCAACAAGTTCAGGTTATTAGTGATGAATTAGAAAAATCACGTCTTCTTACAGAAGTCTCTTTTTTTTGTCCACCATTTTCCTGACGTTTTCATCATGTTTATTTACTCAAGGTTTTATTTTCTTAATTTTTGAAGTTTGAGTGACAGTTTTTTAAATGAGGTTAACACATTGGACCTTCTTCTTTTGCACTTTTGTTTGGATAAAATAGTGCCACCTGCTGTTCATATTACTTAACCACGGCCAGTAATGTGGAGAGAAATGTGCGTGTGACTTTAAGTAAGCATTTTCATTTGATTTATTTACTTATTTATTTGAGCTCTAAGGGGTCAGACAGTGAGAGAAAAGGAAAGGGCACCAAGCTTTGAACCTGGGCTGGCCGCATCAAAGAGCTCTAGCCCTCATAAATAAGCTAAATGCCTTTTTTTACGAAATATATTATTTTCTTATCATATATTTTGATAGAGAGTCAACTTGTTTGTGTGACAGACCAGAATAGTGACCGGTAAAGTGAAGATTATATTATTTAGCTCACAGAAAAATCTTAATATTAATGTTAATGCAATAAAATTTTTCCAACATCAGTCAGTGATTAATGAAAAAAGCTGTTGATCCCATATATCTGAAAACCAGGCAAACATCTGAACTGGACTGGTAGGAAACACCAGAGTCATGATTAACTTAGTTAAAAAGATAATTGTCTTTTTTTTACCTGTAGATTTCTGTAAACTTCAACTTAAAACAAAGTGATCTGAAACATAGAGGTCATGTCAGGTCTCTCAACATCTTAACAGAAATACCCTATATCTAGATTTTAACCCATGTGTTGCATAATATTTCAAAAACTTCTCACATATAGATGGAAATGGAGCACAATGCAGTATGTATGAGTGAATGATCTTTTATGGTCTGTTACAATATTAACCTCTGCTCTGCTTCAGACCATCGCTGACTATTCTCTCCATTTTCCTTTTCTTTATAGAAAAAAGTGGAGTGCAGCATTGAAGAAGTCATCAATGTTTACAAGCAAATTCACAGCTTACCGCAGTAAGTATCTTTAATCCGATGACTTCATAAATAAACAATACATTTCTAAAGCAAGTGATGTTAAGTAACTCATTTTATTTTATATCTTTTTATTACAGTCTGAACAGCATAAATCAGATTTTTTTCCAATCCGACCCAGGTCACTTTCACATGTGCTGCTAAATCGGGTATCCAATCTTTTTCAAAGCAACCTTAGTTTGAATAGTCATGTCACATTTCATCTGACTTTTACATAATTGTGCAACAGAGGAGGCGGGACACGGTAAGATTAAATGTAAACAATGGACGGAACGATATTATCTCATCATGTTTTGGCTCTGATTGCACACATGCTTACAAGTGTAGCATTCAAATGTGACATTACGTACGTCTTCCTCTGCATGCGGATCACTTCAGGTCACTTTGAATTATAATGTAAACAAGCACACAAAAAAAATCGTACCTCAGCAAAAAAAAAGGATTCGAGCATTAAGACCTGTAGTGTTTTTTAACTCGTCACAAAGTTTCTTATGAGTGGAACAGAAAAATGAAGCTGCTTTGCTTTTGATTCAAACATGTGACACTTCCAAAATGGCTACAGTAATTCTGTGGAATCTGGACACTAAATTGGCCTGGCCTAAATTCAGTATGTCTTTAAAAGCATCGCTAACGCATTTACAGCAGAGTTCAGAAAAACATGTTGACAAATGGGTCAGATGCTGCGATGGTCATCTATTCATTGGGCTGTCACAACGTTAAACATTTTCAGTCATTATGAGTCATTTCCAAGGATGTTACTCACTGGCTGTTCGCTAATAGAGATGGTTGTGCTGTTATCTGAATGCTGTGTTGATCAGCCCACGTTTGTTGCTGTTGCTATCAGCTGTCGTCCCTTCTCACTGGGGTGACTCATCTCATTTTTATGCCAAATGCTGGTTGCGTTCGACTCTGGCACCGCAGCCAGCGTGGAATTGCATTCTAGGCTATTAGAAAATGAATGGTATTATTAATCAGAAGAGGTCATGCATTTAATGGAGAGCATCAATTTGCAATACAGATAATGCTACAAAACCATCTGAGAGCTTGTTTATTTGATTTTAAGCTGCACATTGTACATTAGTTTTAATGAGTTGGAATAAAAGCAGATGTATTATGCCCTTTATTCACAAGCTGACACAATTAGCTGAGTTCCTAATGAAATGTTTGTGATATGCTTTAGTCAAATTAACAGACACACTGCACCAGCTCCTTTTTCCTTCCCTGTATTCACACCTTCATTCCAGTGGGTTAGAATTTCACTCCACTGCTCTCTTCCTCAAGTTCTTCCTTTTTTTTTTAAACTGTGGTATTCACCAACCATTGGAGAACATTACTGTAGTATGAGAGAGCATTCAGTGAATAGTCTTTGAGAGTTCAGACTACACTCTAAACGGAGAAATATGGCAATTTTTAATTCTCAAATACTCATATTTCCCTCATCTGCAGTTGGAAAACAAACAGCTGGTTGGATACGGATCCCTCTTCAAGGCACAATCTAAGGCATAGTCATCTGTTGAGATGGTTTAAGTTGTTGAAACATGCTCTGCAGAACTTAACTCTTACTGGTCTGTTAATATTAACTACATTAAGAACTCATGTCCATCACAAATCGGCTCCATAAACTCTGGACTTCCCTAAGATTTTATATGTTTGTGTTTAAGCAGCTAACAAATCTTTTTATGTGGCCAATATGTTTGTTTACACACACATCACCAGTGTCACCAGTGCAGCTGAGGAATAGATATTTCTTATTGTTGACTGGTAAAGAATTGAACTCTAGACAGATTTTCTAAGTATATAAAACATCAAATAAAGTACTTGTAGAACATCATAAGTCCATGTATTGTGTTAGCTTAGGGAGCTATTATAACTAATGATGAGATTTGATGGTAATAGCAAAGCAAAAAGTAAGATTCCTCTAGGGACAGTGAGTGCAGCATCGTCTGAAGTTGAAGTTAGGTGGCGATAACGAGTAAACAGGCTAGATGACTTTGTGAAGTGAGGCATGTTTACTAAGGAGCCCAAAACAAAATGCCAGGGTTGTGTGCTTTTTTTTTTTTTTATTTATTTTTTTTTTTTAAATATTTGAGTTTGTAGTCTCTTCAGACACCAAACTACATGCTAATTAGTACAGAAAAGAGATTTCTCCTTAATATATTCCTTTTAAATATTTCAAGGCCTGTATAGAGCTTGCAACCAATGCCAGATAATATCCTCAAATTCGCCACTTAGGTGAGCGGGTATCTAAAATCAACTTTATGCCGAAATGATTGGTTTAATTTTGCACTGAGGCCTCGTCTGCCCTTAACATTTCAGAGTCTGCTATGCATCCCCATCTGATGTGGTGGGCAGATTGGCTGTTTAGCTGCTGAGCGCTGCTTTCTCGTTCCCCTCAGATTATTGTTGTGGTGCATATTTTCTGAAACAAAAACTCTGATAATGATCTCTGACTAACCCTGTGTAGGAAGGTACAACATGGGGGTAGGAAACGCTGCATGAAAAGGGCAAGCAGAGAAGGGACTGGGTGGGTGCGAGCGACGGTAGGTTTTTCTGAATCACTTATGTATTTGCCTTTGCACACTTGTGTGTGCAATGAGCTAGAGATGCATTTTGCACAGTCCTTCCTGTGGTGCACGCGTGCACCTACTGCTTTTGGCTCAGGCTCTTAGTCTTGTTATGTTCCATATTCTGTCGTATGCACAGGTACTAAACTTTCAATTTGCTCAGGAAAATGCAACAAGTATTCAATTTTATTTCTATTTCTTGTACATGTTCTCCATTTTAGCACATGCTCTACATTTACATTGCAACAAAACCCCATGCCATAATGAAGCCAAAACAACTCTGACACATCGCGGCTGTTTGTTCTCAAGAGGGCTGAAGGGGGTCTCTTCTGTTTTCTGACATTAAGTGTTTTGGGGTAATTTAGAGCCTTAATTGATCAGGTTTATTCTGCCGCATCATGTACATACTTGATCGGATCAGAATCTCTGGGATTTAGAGGATTTGTTAAGAGCTTCAGTTCAGGCTCCTCAAGTCTTTCCTGGGTGGTTTTAGCTGCATTGGGGAGGGCATTGTCCTGCTGTGAGAGGCTACTACTGCAGGAAATGTTGTTTCAGCTCCAGGGTCCAACACTTCTGTACTGCTAATTCATTTAACCTGTCAATGTTATGGCTGTTGTTATACTGTTGATAAAAGAGTCACTAATTAGGCTGCAGAGGTTCTGAAGTACATAAAGCATATAATTAAATACATGAAAGAAGAGCTGATAGCACCAAATATTAATTAAAATAAAATCCCTATTTCATCAGGGCGTTTCACTTTAATTTCCCCCCTACCTTAAGGCCAGCTGATTATTTGACAAAAAGTGAACAAAAAGCACACCCATCCATGCAGCAAGCTCTAGTTGCTGGACCAGTTTGCATCCACACAGACAACAAAGTTTGTGCACAAAAATAAGCTCTTGTAAGTCTTTATTGAATTACTATCTCATGGTAATTTAATGATGACTTCGAAGAGCTTATTTCTAGTGTTTGTTTGTTTTTTTGTTTTAAAGTCAGCAGCTGATTATTTAAAACTGAAAAAAATATTTAATTTTGTTTCATAACTTGTGGCACACATTTAATCTGGTAAAACTACTGAGTCTTGTTTTACGTTCCTTGTTTGTCATTAATCTTTCCAACGTGTGTTTTCTGTTCAGGCCAACGTTGCTGCGAGAACAACACTATCAGTATCTCAAGAAGGGCTTACGTCACTTATCAGATGCTTACGAGGTAAAGTACCTCTCCAGATTATAAGGACCACATTATTTACCTACTTCTGGATGTGTGTTTTGTTAATGTACATGTAGTGTTGACACAAAAGCAACCAGGTGTTTTCCTGCAAGCCGAGTTCCTACTTGCATTTATTTAGAGACCAGACTAGAACCAGTACTGGCCAGTAACGAGGTGCAGAAAAATTTCTTATCTGTTTTGTTGAAAATCGGCTCCTGTTTTGTGTGCATTACTGCCAATATTACACCTAACACCTGAAGAAAGACGATCATTTTAGTAGGATGTGTTTCTGTGTGGCCTCTCCTCTGATTGACAGACTTGTTTTCACTGATCTATGCTTCTGAATGACTGATCTCACTACCTCATTTATTGCTGTAATTGTACACCTGATGCCCATTTCATCCTGTTTGTGTGTGTTGCTGCTGTGTCTGTGTGTGTGTGTGTGTGTGTGTGTGTGTGTGTGTGTGTGTGTGTGTAGTGTCTGGATGCAAGCAGACCGTGGCTTTGTTTCTGGATTCTTCACAGTTTGGAGTTACTAGAGGAGCCTATTCCTGCAGCTGTTGCCTCAGAGTGAGTAGCTCACAAACATACTCGCCATGCACAATCAGGAGCTGAACGTCATCAATAAAGCCTGTTCTCTGCCAGAGATTATTTTATTTTATTCAATTGGATTAAATGTTAATAGGTGATTGTTCAGGTCCTTGTTTTTCTGGTGTGCAACACAAGCCAGCCCTGCATGGACTTTTGACCAAATACCAAATATTTTCCAAAATGTGAAAAGAAAGAAACAAAACAAAATCCTGAAATCAAACAATTCAAAATAAATATCCAATCTACGTTTCTATGTAAAAATGTAATCCAATCAAAAGTATCAAAGTGGCAGCTGTGATGAGAGCTGGTTGAATTCTCTAAATGCTAAAAAAAACACCCATAAGTTCAACGTTCTCTTCGTGATGGAGGACCATATTAAGAAAAAAGGGTCATTTTAATCCAAGAGAACTGCTTGTTCTTTGTTATTAATCAGTTCTTGACCTGAGTTAATTTCAATTTTCCTCTGTAATGAACCTCTCACAGTGTGTTATGATGTTGGAGGCAGCGGGATGAGGGGTTATATTGAATTATTATGCCTGGTAATTGATAATGACAGCACACTGCTGTGTGTTTTTTTGTTTGTTTTTTTTTTGTTTTTTTTTTGTTTAGAAATGTTCACGCACATCAAACGTCTCATTCGGTTATTCCCACCAAAAATGTCATCTGATTAAATGACTGCCTTTTTCCGAAAGTAACACTTTGCAAAGCACGCATTGAGAAGCGATGCCAGGCTGCCGGCCCACGCTCTCATTATTACTGTGAGGTGTGCCAGCACCACCGGCTGGCACGGCACCGCGCCAGCGTGACGCCCTCGTGGTCGCGTACACAAACACACACACACACACACACTCCGTTCAAGGATTTCTAACAATGCAACCCTATAACAGATTGCTCGCTCTGTCCCATGACTGTTCTCAGGTCAGTCCTGGCACTGGACTAGTTGGGCAAAGTTAACGCGGGCTTCCCTTCCAACTCAGTTGGCTGCAGGCAAAGTTACAGTAATCCCTCTTCATGGCGCGGAATGACGGGACGTCGGTGCTCGGAGGCCGGAAAGGAAAGAAACAGCTGAAGCTGTCCTGCGTGACACATCGGCTAAAGTAAAATACCCTGCTGCGTTTCCGAGAAGAGGAGTGAGCCAAGCTGACTTCATTTATGCAAAATAATACTATGAGATGCAGTGTGTAGATTCACCATGTGCTGTTGGAAATCAGCCAATCTCTATGTTCAGCTCTGCTCCTTACAGCTACCTATCTTGTTTGCCCAAAACCAAACGTTATCCTGAGCACCGGCTGACTTTATCCATCTTAGAATAAACCAAACCAAACACCACCAACATGTGAGCGGAGCTGGAGGATTTCTAAACTCACATCACTAACGATGATATGATGAAGAAAAGAAAGCACGCTCGTGTTTTACCACCCTTGTCTCAACTCTTGCAACAAGTAATCAAATATCTGTAGTCAAAGAAATAAATTTAACCTCTGAATCTCTTTTCTCTAGTGTGTGTCAGTTTTTGGCTCGATGTCAAACTCCGACAGGGGGGTTTGCTGGAGGGCCGGGGCAGCACGCCCACCTCGCACCCACCTATGCTGCTGTCAACGCCCTCTGCATCATTGGCACAGAGGAGGCCTACAATGTTATAGACAGGTACTTTCATCATCACACAAGCACATTACATAACCACATGGTGGTTGAAATGACGTTAGTTCTGCAGATAAGGCGGATTCACTTCATCATATATGGGTTGTTTAAACTTGCACATCTAGAGATGGAGCTAGACTTCCTTTAAATCTAGCTCCACAAATTTCAACATCAGATCATGTTAGATCTGTAGTGTTCTCGTGTTATGGAGTGAGTGTGAAATGACTCCAGCTATAGTATTGACCAATCAGCCACAATATTAAAACCTTCTGCCTGATGTTAAGGAGATCCCCATGGTGCTGCGAACAGCTCTGATGCTTTAAGACGTGGGCCGTGATGGATGGTGTTTTTCCAGCTTGAATTCTTTATCTTGTTCCTCAAAACATTCCTGCACAATAATTCCCAGTGTGGCAGGGAGCATCATCTTCCTGAAAGAGTTTTCAAGCGCTATCAGGGAATATTGATACTCTGAATTGGGTTATATGGGCTGCAGCAATGATTAGGTGGTTCTATGTATAACAGCGAGAGCCAGATGAATGTCAGGACTCTGGCTTGCCAACTTTCCAAGTCATCCTGCTGCCAGTTCTTCCCTCACACACGCAGCTGTCTGCATCATGTGGAGGAAAACTTGACTCATCAGATCAGATCACTTGCATAGGGTGAGTTCTTTCATGGTGGACAGTGGGTCAGCCTGCTATGGGCTGTGATGCTCAGGGCGACCAGATCCCAAACTAATGTAGGACTAAACTATAAGCGTGTGGGACACGAAACAATGCTGAATGTTTAAAGCTTTGACATAATGCATAATAAAAATAGATCAAATAAGTCTCTATAGAGGTAGGAGCTGGCTTATCTGTAACTATGGCTGCTGTGTTTGTCTACAAAGAGCGACTTGCACTGACTACATGCCACAACCAGCTCATTTGTAGTCTTATCTGTCTGGTCATCATCTTTGAGTTTCAGCTGGAATGCATCCATAGACCAGCACATATTTTTTTTTAGCTCCATGTTTCCTGTGAGACTGTACTGAGTCACTTCACGTCAACTTCACATTGTGCGTAGATGTCCAAAAAAACTTAAAATCAGTTTCCCCAGTAGTAAGTTGTAACTCATTTTATTTCTCTTGATGTAGTTTCCAGGATATTTTGCCAAAATATGCATAGTTTGTGATGTTTCGAAATGTCTCCCACGAGGTGTTGCTAGGCAGCAAAAAATGGTGATAAATTTCCGAGCATTTGACCCACATGTATGCAGTTTGGCACCAAATTCAGTCCTTATGATGGGAGCTTTTGGATATGAGCCTAATCTTAGAAACATGCGGAATGCAGTGTTGACTTTTGGAAAATCAAGTCGATCAAAATGCAGAGCATCGCCTCGGTTTGTGGGATGAGAAATAATACCCAAAGTGGGACACCTGGTCACACAAGTGATGCAGTATGTGTTCCGACACCTTTGTAGCCAGTTTCAGCCCTGCCTCCCTCTCAGGCTTACAACAGTTGTCTTCCCTTAGATATTAACCACAATCAGGCTTTTTTAGAGATGCTCTGACGCCACACAATACACATCATGGTTTCTTAGATCTGTACACTTTGCAGATTCTTTTATCGTCATTCAAACACCCCTCCAGAGACGTAGAGCCGAGCGAAACTGCATTGCAACGGATCACAGATAAAGATAGAAAAACAATTTCAACAAACCACAAGCAGTTAAGACAGATTAGGCAGAAATAAAAAGGAGCTTAATAAAAAAGAAAAACAATAAATATGACTAAAAAATATCCATAAAAAACATAAAATATAACGCATTTGGAAAAAATTCCGCTGAAACTCACGTTTTCATCCAACACATCCTTCAAGAGCAAACTGTCAGTGGTTTTAATGTTGTGGCTGATTGATACACTGTGTCATAATTCAAAGCTTAAATAGGTTTAACGTACATAATTTATATCCTGAAATCCTTTTCACTGTTTTGAGTTTTTCTGCAGTGTTTTATAGAATAACTGCAACATTTTTACCCTCATAAAGCAACACTGCAGGCATATAGTGTTTATGTTTTCTAGCTTAATGAGAGCATCAGGAGATGGTGATTACATGCTTACTTATTTACTATTCCACATTTTCTCTGCGTGACTAACAGGATGAACGTACTTATTTCCATTCATGTTTCATTACTTGGAAGCAGATTTAAAGGGGAACTTTTCATGTAGCATAGGTGCTTGATTAAATTTCAGGCAGTTAACACAGTTCCACATTTTCCTTTTTTTCCCACCATGCTTTATATCCCCCCCCGCCCCTTTTGTGCCAACCTTCTCCAGGGAGAAGCTGTTAGATTTCCTATGGTCAGTGAAGCAGCCAGATGGCTCCTTTGTGATGCACGTTGGAGGGGAGGTGGATGTCAGGTGAGAGCCCAGAATATAAATATATCTCCTCCACCACTTGTATTCTTTCCACCCTTATTTTTTTTCTCCTTCCCTCCAGGATTAGATTTTGTTTTTATGTGTGATTCACAGAAATGTCCGTACATGACCAAATAAGAATTTTACAACCTTTTTGTTTATTTATAATGTTTATTAAAGCCAAATTTAATTTTTGTTTCCATAAATACGTAGAAGTTGTTTTATGTAATCTTTGCTTTGTTGTTGTTGTTTTTTTAATGCTTTTTTGTTGATAGAATAAAAAAAGCTGCACTTGGGTTACATAACAGTGGGTTTATTCTGTTTGAGTTGCTGTGAATGTGTTTGTTACCCTCTCTGAATCTGCTTAGGGAGGCTCTGTTTTCTCAAGACGTTGCTTTTAAGCTGCCGTCCTCTGTTTCAACAAAGAACCTCGAGAGTCAAATTTACTTAGAAACTCTCAGAGGTGCTTGTTATCTCTAGCCAACCAATTATAATTGAAGTTTATTGAGTTTTTAATCATGTATTATTCAGTCTTTGTTCCACTCGGACAGGTTTGTTTTTCTGTGGTAACCAATATTTTTTGCAAATGTCAGCTTCTAATAAGTCATTAGAAGAAGCCTTTGAGTTTTAAAAGGAAGTCTAATTAACATCAGACATGGCAGGGTTGACTCAAAGCTGATATTAATTACCCTTTTGATTTGGTAATATTTGGTGTTTTTTGACCACTTAAACACATTAAAATGTAACCAAAGATCATTAATTCACCACATGGCTGTTATATGACAGCATCGAGAGTCATTTATATCATACAGTATGTAGATCTTAAAACACTCATTAATAACATGAATAAGACTACTGTAGTTTATCTTTACATTCGTTATGCTCATCCCAGAGAACACTTGCATACACACAAAAATACATATACACACAAGTGTGTGTGTGTATATATGTGTATATATATA